>CATIWM010067278.1:0-50273 GCA_949671775.1 Mallotus repandus
ATTTTAGTTTTATTTTCTCTTTTAGTCGCCCCTTTGTGATTTCTATTATAAAATCAAGTGTCTTTTGTATCTGTAGAATTTAGGTGGCAACCCATACCTTATAAGTTATCCTCAATCATGGTGACAACATCAAGCCTCATCTTCTACTCAAGAGTTCTATGAAGCTATAAATTCCACTTTGACCAGCCTCCATTGAGAGCAAGATTAATGACAGGCATAAAGGAAAATGTCAGGAACTGGGGGGTAGAATATAGCTCTTGGAGTAATTTGGAGGCAAAAAGAAGTGAACTACAAGCAACAAACAATAGTTCATCCATATAGCAATGGACTTCATCCTTCGGTCAGTTATCTGTTAGAGGAACTACATCAGAAGCTTTAGCATCAAAAGTACCAACCTTGAAACATTCAAGGCTCAAATTTACAAGTTGTTGACAAAGGACCTTATTCTCATACTTCGAGCTGCGAGCATAACTCTACTCTACAGAAGACCTGTTAGGACCATGCATATCATACATAGCATGCATAGCATAAATCTGTTATGAAGTACTTGCTTTCCATGGTAAAAGATTTTGAGACAAGTCAAGATTGTACAAATACTTCGCTACTAATATTCAAAATTAGTGTTGTAAAGTACAGGAAAGTAGGCAGAGTCTGGAGGAGTGAAAATAGGAAGGGCGATACTATCAAGATGAACCAGATACTCAATGAGCCTATCTAACAGGGAGATATCATTGATGGTAGCACTCACAGAAGTCTTATCCTGGGCAATCTTGAGAGGAATACACTTCAGGAGATGCACCTGAATGCATTTTAGATAGCCATAAGACTGCTTCAACAGAGATGAAGCATCAAATTCAGCCTATCTGAATTCTTACTCTAAAGGTCTAACACACCAGCAATGCAGCTATTGACTAGAAAAGGGAAGAATGCACTTAGTACTTGAGATGAATGCACTCTAAAATTTCTCTCATTATGAAATAAAGCCCTTTAATTCCTCAACTTTTTTGCAGGGGATGTCAGGAAGAGGAATGAAGCCCTTTTTGTCATAGCATTAGCGAGGGTGATAGAAAAACAAACTCATCTCTATGCCACAACTTCAAGGGCGAAGTATCAAGACGCTTATGATCAAAGACATCGTCACAATCAAAAGGGAAGAGTGCGAAAAATAATGTTGCATTCTGAGAAAATTTCTTCACCTGTAAATAGACCAGACTAACTTATGGTATTTTGTGTAGGGAAAATAAAAAGGAAAAGGAAGTAAAAGAACTAGTGCGAAAGTAAGAACAGGCAAGAAGGCAAACGCCAAGCGCTCATCACAATATCACCCCGTATGGTGAACGTCTTGATAAATGCTCAAGGGAAGTAAAAAAACTCTATCCCTTTAGTTATGCAATAAAGTGCTTCCTTAATAAAAAATTGAAAGTAAATTCATCCAGTTCACGAGATCATGTGTGAAAAACATGAACTTTTGATTTTAATAACTCTTGTTTATTAGCCTCGCAGAGTTCAAATGTCTAGTTGATAGCTCTGTGCTGAGAGTTTATAAACTCTAATCAATGTAATGCTCGCTTTGCACCCGAACGAGGGAAAGAATATGCAAAAACAAAATATATGGACTTACAACATAAGTTGCTTGGATTTAGAGTATCATTTCAGTCTTTTTGAATAGTAAATGTGCATACAATCTACTCCAATGCTCAAATTGAGTAAGAGTACAAAATCCCTTTGTCGGTATCCACATTGAGTAATATAAGAAAGGCAGGGGAATACTAAGAGGAGAATTGAAATAAGAGCAAGCATTCTTAATCTACTCCAATGCTTAGAAATAAGTAAGAGTATTAACGTGAATCTTCTAGCGGTATCCACACTGAGTAATACGAGAAAGGCAGGGGATAACTAAAAGAGGACCATGTTAAAAGCTGCTCTATTTTACTCCAATGCTCTAAACAGAGTATGAGTATCCAAAGGACCTTTCCAACGGTATCCACGCTGAGTAATATCAGAAAGGCGGGGGAATACTCGGATAAGGAAGATTGCACATCAATAACTCAAAGACTGTTTTGATCCTTGAAATTTGATCTGTTTATGATCAATTTCCATAAATTTTGTTTAACAAATTCTCTCTAAATTTAGGTGTGAAAGTCAGCTCTTCACTTGGTAAATAATACACTCGCAAGATATTATGACATCCCAAGTTATGTGAAGCTGATAATCTGACATACCTTAATTTACAGTGTATATTATAGTGTCTTTATCACATGATATCTTAATTGAACATAAGTTATAGTTTATGTCATCCTTAAATATTATGACTTGATCCCAAGTAGACTGAGAATGATAACTCTTTGTTAATACACTTTAGCATGGCTATCCATTTTCTTTCAGTCTATCTTATCAAGGGGCCCATAGATATCTTACTCATATTAAATGAGGGATAAATTCCTTCTTAATCACTCACATTCCTCACGTAACTCATTTCATATCCAACAACATTCTATTCCATCATCCTGTTAAAAACAATGTTAGAATGTGTCAAAATATAACATAGTTATGTAGAAATCCATGGTGATTTCAAGGTCGAAGGACTAAAACAATATTATTGTCATGAGAATAACTTATGACAATTATATATGTAGTATTCTCACAGTAGGTCTATCCAGTACATTATTTCTCTAAATAGTACCTATGAGTTGACTTAATATCTCATATTCATTATTAGTAAAACATAACCATCAGTCAACATCATACTAGTCTTAATTCATTATTATAACTAGGGATAATTTGAATAGAACTCATATTTAATCTAAGAGTTTTACTATCAAGTCACATACTTGATGTCCTTAGAAAGAATTAACTATTCAAGTAATTATCATAACACAAAAATGATAATGAAAGTGCCTCTTTATTAATAAAATAATAAAGTAAAAACATTGTCACATATGATTGACCTAGTGCATACCACTAATAGGCCCTTCGATGAGTTAGATTGAAGAGAAATGCATGGCCATGCTAGAATGATAAAGAGTTATCAGTATTAGTCTACTTGGGATCTAGAAACAACATGATTGAACAATATAAGGATGACATAATCCATGCCTTATGTTCAATTAGGATATCATGTGACAAAAGAACTATAGTACACGCTGTGTATTAGGTTATGTCAGATTATCAGTCTTCACATAACTGGGGTTGTCATAATGTCTTGCTAGAGACCAATTATGACTTGTGGGCTAAAATGGAATTTTCGGCCCATTTCCAATGTTGTGTGAACCTACAGGGTCGCACACTTAGAACAGACCCAAAGCAGACTTGTGTTAATTAGCCTAATAATTATCTCTATGGAAGATTAAATAAATAAATAGAAATATGTATATATTTATATTAGAATTTATTTATTTGTTTAGTTCCTAATTTATTTAAGGTAAGAGTTATCTAAATAAATACAAAAGGATTCTCAGTTGGAATTATAATCAAAATAGAAAAAGAAGTTTAAACTTACCAAAATTGTTTTGGTAAGTGGAGACGTATAAAACCCTAGAGAGGATGGCTATAAATACATCTTATTATCTAGGTTTAGGTTAAGCCACATTCTCATTCTTCCTCTAATACTTCTTGTGAGAAATGTACATAAAGAGAAAAAGGTGTTGTGAGACAACAAAGGTTTTAGCAGATCTACTTTGCTTTGGATCACCTAGTTCATGTGGATATCGTAGAGGGCATGATCTTTTGGTGACGTCTCAATCCGATAAAAAGTATACATAAAGCTTAAGGTAGGGTGTCATCGGTGTGAACCCCCTCTCATCATTCTAACAATCTTGCCTTTAGATCGTTTTGCTGAGTGATTGGAAACCCTCTCAATTAATCTAGTTCGAATTATATGGATCCGAGTTATGGGTTTTGTGGTTAAAATTTTTTTTTTCGGCTGTGCTTCTAATCACGAAACCCAACATCCGTGGTGCCTCTTCTTCATACTCGTTATCCTTATCATCATTATCTTCATCAATAGGTGCCCTACAGTGATTTTGATTATTATTTTTATTTGCCATCAGGTTCGCCATCCTCCCCATTGTCTCTTGCTTGCCATTTTTTTTATAAAAAACTAAGGAACAAATGTCAACTCTGATGCCAACTGATGTAGTAAAAGCCTAAATTAAAAGGGTTAAATTATGCAAGCCCTTGATTCGACACGAATGGCCATCAAGCAACCTTCTATAACTTGTTGAATCAACATGAATAAAAGGAAATAGGCATCCAAAAATTCATTGATTCATAAAGGAATACAAAAAATTTAGGGAAAATAGAAAATTGATTTATCAATTCAACAAAACTATCTCAAACATCCAAAAAAGACAAAAAAATATTATCATGGGAAAAACATTTAAAGAAAAATGCAAAAAGACAAAAAAACCCTAAAAATAAAAAAAAGTTCAAAGCTAATTTTGAGTCCCTAAACTGTGGATTTTGACCTCGTAATCTGGCCAATTAGAGGTAAATCCTATAATAGATATGACTCTCTGAATTAGCTTTACTTTAATATATTATGGGCCCCATGGCTTAACCGGACCCAAAAGTTATAGCTTTTGAAAGCTCACTTGCGCACTTTCCTCCTATCAAACTCATCCATGAACTCCAATTCAATATGATCCTCATCAACATGCTTTCTTAATTTTCATGTTTATAATTCAATATTATATTTTTATGTTATTATGCCATGTATATCATGTGTTCCATATTATGTAAATTAGTTTAGCCTTTTCCATTATTATACATCATTTTACCATATTCATGCATCATTTTGTTATACTCTTTTATGCTTGTGTGTATATATTGTGTGTACATTTGCATATGGTAGTTGATGTATAATAGTACATAGTTCTTGGAAGCACTGTACATAAAGTAAGGTTGGCAATGCTCAGCATCTGGGTGGTATGAAGATGCCTCGAACAAAAGAGCCTAATCCTAGTGACATCAAAATTCAAACCCAATGCTTTATCATATGGGCGAATGCGGTTCCAAGCTAAGGATTTAAGTTTTCCTAAAGTCTCTAAAATAGACAATTTCTCGGGTGACACCAAGTGGCGGCTCCCTTTTTTTCCTGCTTGAGTGGTGGGTTATGTTGTGTGTAATTTTACATATGTTCTTGAGTTGAATTTTAATGAATTTTGAATAAATAGTTAGTAATATTATGGTAGAATTTAAGTCTAAATAAGAATTTATTTTGGTTTAGGACTTTAATTTAGTTTTTATTATTTCCAATTAGTTTTGATTAAATTAGGAGTTTTTATTAAATATTAATACATATTCCCCTTTTTATAGGTAAGTTTAGAAAGGAATTCCAAAATAATTAAGGACTGGTGCAACGTGGGCTGCGTCATGGTGTGCTTGTGCCCACATCCTATTCTGGAAGCTAAATTGATGTAGCAGGGCTTGCGATATGGCATGCTGGAAGCTGTGTCTCCTTCTAAACTTGAAGCAGTTGCAACATGGGATGGCACATGGCTACGCTTGAAGCCATGTCCTCTTCTATGAAAATTAATGAAATCACGAGGAAGTGACATGGGATCCAACATGCCATGATGGAAACCATGCCATAAAATGAAGGACATGACACCAAATTCAACATTCCATGTTGGAAGCCATGTCGAGCAGAGAGAACTTCCTTTTCGAGAATTCAAGTGCAAGTAGGTTTTCTTTGAGACCTGGCTCATAAAAGGGGATATAAGCGAGCTATTGAGAGGATTTTAGGGGATTAGACACAAAAAATACAAACAAGAGCTCAAGAAGGCGAACAAGGTATTGAAGATTGAAGCACGCTTAAATGAGTTTTATCTATTCATCTTCTTCATTCTCTTGTTATTTATTTTATGTTTGTGATTCTTTTTAAAACCATGTTTAGGTAAACTTTATTTTAGAGTATGGTATTGAAGTAGCAAGTTAGACTTGTTGGGATTTTTATTTCTTATTAATGAATTTGTTTTCAATCAATTTTATAAGTTGTGCTTAATGTCTTGTGTTCAATTAAGGGCCCAATTGTTTGTATGTTTATGGGTAAATTGCTATCAATGAAAGTTGAGTAATTTACTAGCTTATAACTCATAAGACTTAGGAACCTTGATCATAAAAGTAGACGAATCCTTCGGGATCAATAAATTGCTAAGGAACTTAATGAGCCCAAATTAATTGACTTGACCATTAAAATAGGCGGTAATTAGTTTTGGCATGCTTAGATGATCTCGAAAGAGACTCTAGGTAATTTGAGTTGTTTACCCTTAATTGTGATAAATGAAATAGTTAAATTTAACTCCATAATTCAAGTCCTAACTAGTGAAATAAACCTAATGTCGAGTTCATCCCCATTGATTTGTGATAAGTAGAGTATCCTTTCCTCGTGGGAATGATACTTTACTTATCACTTTATTACTTGTCATGATCCGTACACTTGTGAAGTTGTGCTAACAAGTTTTTGGCGCCGTTGCTAAGGAAAGGCATTGCTAATATTAACATGTTTTTAATTTTTGTTAGACTAACTCTTTATTTTATTGATAAATAATTTGTCATGGATGATGATGGATTTTCTTATCAATTTTTGAGATCTAATGCATGTGATTCTATATATAATGTAGAACATATGCAATTTAATTATTTTTCATCTTATTTTTAGGTTTGTAATTGGTGTGGAGAGAACTACAATGGGGTACATTGCCCATATTATTTGTGTTCACCTCTATCACTTCGTTACAACATATCTTGGAGCAATTGTGTGGATTATACTTGGAGTTATCAATAAGAACCTAAGTCGAGTCTTAAGGCAATGTTTGAAAATTTCATTCAAACAACAAAGAATATCGAAGAATAATACTTGGAGGATAAGTTAAAGTAATTCATTCAATCACAAATTGAGGAAAATAAAAGATATGGGGAGAGTTTTAGGCAACATGAGGAGACATTCAGGCAAATCAATTTGAAATTGGATC
The DNA here is from genome assembly GCA_949671775.1 of Mallotus repandus. Taxonomy (NCBI): domain Eukaryota; kingdom Viridiplantae; phylum Streptophyta; class Magnoliopsida; order Malpighiales; family Euphorbiaceae; genus Mallotus; species Mallotus repandus. The sequence continues at coordinate 6,975 of CATIWM010067278.1, forward strand.
AAATTAAAGAAAGTCAGCATCCAAGCTTCCAAAAACTTCAAATGTGTGCACCTATAAATCGCTCAATGCAACTAGCACAAGAAGAAAGTATATGGGATGATGAGAGCACTTTGAGTTAAGATGATGAAGTCACTTTTGAGAGTATGGTATTGAAGTATATGTTCCATAGTCTATTATGGTTATATACGTGGAATTCATGAAAAGTGTTGGATTGTCTGTGAACCCACATGAAAAAGCCCTACATTCTTCAAGTAATTTTAGAACTAAAGATTTGGCATGTGGATTCCGCACTTTATTACTTGGGCACAAGGGAGCCTAGTAAAAGAAAGGAAAGGAAGATGCTTCCAAGAACACTTCCTCACGTTCGATTGTACCTATGATAATACATGTTTAAGGGGTCAAGCTAATGACCTAAAATTAGCGCTTGTTGGGAGACAACCCAGCATGTTTTGATTTATTTCTTTTGTTCAAGTTTATTTTTAGTTTTGTTTTCTCTTTTATTTTTCTTAGTTTTTCTTATTTTATTTGTAGCTCATCAAACATTTAGAGCAAGCATATAAGGAAGAAAATGCTTACTAGGGAAGTCCTTTTTCTCTTTTTCTAATTTTAATATTTTTTTTGTCATTGAGGACAATTCCATAATTACGTATGGGGGAGGATGCCAAATGTTAGGATAATATTTTTATATTTTATGTTTGTGTTATTTATTTATTTATTTATGTGTATTAGTTAAATAATTTTTTTTAAAATGATAATATTTATTAACTTTTAACTTGATTTCTCAACATTTGTTGTGATGCTTGTCCTTAAAACTTTTTTGTTTTGATTTTGTGCAAAATTGAAGCTGATTTGCGATTATGGGGCGATAGTCTATAAATGTTCATTTTTTATTCAATTATTGAACAACTTAATGGTTTCTTAATTAAGATTATTGAACATGGTCATTATGTATGAAATATTTAGTTTTTACAACCTGAGCATGAACTGAAAGATTGAATTTGAGCATGAAATTGGGAGATTAAATGAAATTCTATAAAAAAAAAATCTCTCTTTTCTTAAGAGCAATGCTTAATTTCAATTTTTTTACATGCTCTGAATCTACTCCAATGCTCTAAATAGAGTAAGAGTATCCAAAGGACCCACTTGGTGGTATCCACGCTTAGTAGTGTGGGAGCGGTAGGGGATTACTAAGAGTGGGAAGATCGGATTTGAGAGATAAAAAGGATGAGATGGAGCATAAAATGCACTCATCAAATTAAATAAAAAAGAAAAGATGTTGTGAAATGGAGCGTAAAACACATTCACAACCAAAATTTTTATTTTCAAAGTAATTTTAAATTTTGGTGCTATTCTTCTAGAGTTATGTTCATTGGATTTCAAAGAGTTAAGTGCTTGGGTTGTGATTAGTAAATTGTTCATATATGATGCATTTTTTTTTTGATTATCTTCTTTAGTTAACATTTTTCAGTCTCAGTGTTGTCAACTTGCATATCTTAGAAATTGTAACTCTTTGGTTGTAGTTGGGCTGGTGTTTAAATTTCTATACCTGATTTTTACTTAAGGACAAGCAAAGCTCTAGTGTAGGGGAATTTGTTATGTGTAATTTTACACATGTTCTTAAGTTGAATTTAATGAATTTTGAATAAATAGTTAGTAATCTTTGGGTAGAATTTATTTTGGTTTAGGACTTTAATTTAGTTTTTATTGTTTCCAATTTCATTTTGATTAAATTAGGATTTTTATTAAATATTAATAAATATTTCCCTTTTTGTAGGTAAGTCTAGGAAGGAATTCAAAAATAATCAAGGATTGGTACGATGTGGGCTACGACATGGTCTGCTTTTGCCCATGTCTTGTTCTGGAAGCTTAATCAATGCAGCGGGGCTTGTGACATGGCATGCTAGAAGTGGTGTCTCATTTTGGACTTGAAGATTTTGCAACATGGGATGGAACACGGCTACGCTCGAAGCCATGTCCACATTTGTGCAAATTTAAGAAATCACGAGGAAGTGACACAGGATCCAACATGCCATGATGGAAATCGTGCCATAAAATGAAGGATGTGACACCATATTCAGCACGCCATGCTGGAAGCTATGTTGAGCAGAGAAAACTTCCTTTTTTAGAATACAAGTGCAAGTAGGTTTTTCATGAAACCTAGCTTATAAAAGGGGATATAAGAGAGCTATTTAGAGGATTTGAGGGATTAGACACAAAAAATACAAACAAGAGCTCAAGAAGGTGAATAAAGGTTTTAATTATAGCATGCTTAAACAAGTTTTATCTATTCTTCTTCTTCATTCTCTTGTTTTTTATTTTATGTTTGTGATTCTTCTTAAAGCCATGTTTGGCTAAACTTTATTTTAGAGTTTGGTTTTGGAGTAGCTAGTTAGACTTGTTGGGATTTTTAATTCTTATTAATGATTTGATTTTCAATTAATTTTATAAGTTGTGCTTAATGTCTTGTATTCAATTAAGGGCCCAATTGTTTGCATGTTTATGAGTAAATTGCTATCAATGAAAGTTGAGTAATTTACTAACTTATAACTCATAAGACTTAGGAACCTTGATCATGAAAGTAGACAAATCCTTCTGGGATCAAGAAATTGTTGAGGAACTTAATGAGCCCTAATTAATTGACTTAACCATGAAAATAGGTGGTAATTAGTTTTGGCATCCTTAGATGATCTTAAAAGAGCCTCTAAGTAATTTGAGTAGTTTACCCTTGATTGTGATAAATGAAATAGTTAAATTTAATTCTGTAATTCAAGCCTAGTTCATCCCCATTGATTTAATTAGATTAATTAGAGTAGGTGGTTTATTTTAATTTATTTAATTTAATTCTTGTACATTAATTTGATTTGTGCTAGCTAGGGAAAATTGATTGACAGTTAGTATTTAGTACCCTTTCCTCGTGGGAACGATACTCTACTTATCACTTTATTAATTGTCATGATCCGTACACTTATGAAGTTATGCTAATAGGTTATAAGTGTATTTATGCCATCCCTAAGCTCTTTCAGTACTTACCTCACTACCCTCTATTTTTCCGTAATAAGGAAAAAGGGTCAATGATCCAAAGAGTGTCGAGTCAGACCCTCTAGCGTCAATAGTGGTGACTCCACTCGGGACTAAAATCTTGATTCCGAAGTTTGTACTTTACTTCCAATTATATATACTATTATAGATCAACTTGAATTTTGATAATTTTCACATGTGCACAAGCCTAATAACCCCGATTGTGTCAAATTATGATTCACCATGACTCCACTTGACTCATGGGTTGATTACTTTGACATTGTCACCTTTTGCCTTAACTTGATTAAAGAGATACTAATAGTCTCATCTGACCAGAGTCTGTAACCCAAGTCCTAAAGGGTGAGTAGTTTTCTGTCGTGTTAGCAAAAGATGTGGGGCCCCACTAACCTTAGCCTATAACTCAAGTCTATAATGAAGGGCATCTCGTTAAAGCAAGCCTTGGCCTTTTTCTCTGACTAACTCATGTAGCAGCCCTAGAAAGGTTCATTAGGTTTGTACCGATATTATATGTGTTTGCTGATTTGTGTCTATATGGTGTATTTTGGTTTAAATTAGGTTCTTAGTAACATGTACATCTTATACTATGCTGACTAAGAATCAAGTTAATCCTATTTAGACTTTATATACTCATTTGAACCTGAAAGGTCCAAGCGAACCTAGTCAATCTATCATGACACATTTTTTACATACTGTTTATTTCTTATGACCCGAAATGGTTTACAATATTTAGGTCATATGTCTCAAAACATTATGACTCTTATGGTTATAATAGCTTGACTAATTTGCTTAAACCTCAAGGTCCAAGTAGGTATGTCTTGTCTGAACAGTATAAACTGAAGATATCTTAATAACCTAACCCTAGTTGTGGGGATACTGTGTTTGTAAGGTTATTTTGATATCCTATGTTTTTGTTAACTTTAATTTAATCATCAAAGTATAATCTATACATATTACCATTGGTCCTTTAATATCTTAACCTGATTAATCTAACGGAGCAATAATTTTGATCTCTATATATCCAAATAAACTAGTTTGGAACTTATTATGATATAATCCAATGTTCATAATTAGCTAATCTATGGTTTAAATCTATGATTTATTTGGATATATAAGGATTAAAATTCGGAGATTATTATGTCTTGATAACCAAATACAGTTATCCTGATATCACAGATCTACTCCAAAGGATCACTTGGTTTAATATATGCAAGTACTATGAAACTCTGCCAAAATCAAGTCATACATATAAACACAAATCATCCTTGTATGTTAATTTTTCTTCTTCGAGCGTCACGAGCTGGTTCATCCCCTGAAATTGTTCTGGTAAGCCCACCTAGGAAAGAAATTGAATGACCGTCTGTGTGGGAGAGATAAGGTTGGAAGGAACTCTATATGCTCTTGTGTGTTTTATTTATAATTGTTTGTATTGCATACACATTTGCATTCATGCATTCATTCATCCATACATACATGTATTCATGCATTAGCATAATGCATGGATACATGCTGATACATGTACAGTCATTATAGGTAATCTCCGAAGTGTCTTAACACCGCAGTTTGGTTGAAGGAGAGAAAAAAGATAAGTTAGTCAAGTTTGTTCTAGAAAGCTCATCACAACCTATTAGAATGGAAGAAGTTGATAAGTTGGTTAGTGAAAGGGTGAATGAGTACCTTCAGAATAATCTGGGTCAGTTACTACAAGCTGCTAAGGAAACTAAAAGACCTTCTTATAGGGCAGTGCCACCACCACCACATCAAGGAGAAACTAATGAAGAGGAAGTTGTTCTGGTCATTGCTCCATCATTAACTGAGGATTGGATTAAGGCTTATGAGGCTTGAAAGACATAGTCTAAAGGAAAAGCACTAATTATGGCTAATCTAATTGCTGAGGAAAAAAAGTGATGATGGAAGAATATGCTCAAATTACTAAAAATCTTCAAAGGTTGCAAACTCAAGTGAAGCAAGCTCCATGGGTTTTTACATTGATGAGTTACATGCATTTAGGAATTTTAATGTCCCACCAATGTTTAAGATGCCCGAGGTGACTAAATTTTCTAGCATTGGTGATCTGAAGTTCCATCTTCAGTACTATAAAGCTATGATGTCCACTATTCTAGGACTGACAGATGATCAGATATGGGGTTTGTTCTCATTTTCTTCATAAGGTTTAGCTTTTATATGGTACCTTCGGCTCAATAATACTATAAAAGAAAATTGGAAGGAAGTTGTGAACCAGTTTCTTAAACAATAATCTGACAACACTCAGATTGGAGTCTCTTTTCTTGATTTATAGAGTTTAACTCAAAGATCGAATGAATGCTTAGCTAACTACATCACGAGGTTTAGAGAGAAAGCTGCTTGTATAAGAAATAGGCAGGATGCAATTGCTCAAGTCAGAATTGCTTGGGAAAATGCTTAAGACTCTATCAGAAAGGGTTATGGGTTATGGGTAGACTTGTAATATGTTAGAGTTCAAGCTAATAGAATTGCTAGATTAAAAAAACCTCCAGAAGTTCAGAAAAAGGGAACTCAATCATTAGATACTCCGAAAGCAGTTGTTGCCACATCTTCATCTATATTAGCAAATATAATAATTTTCCAAATTTCCTGTGCCATTGTCTAAAGTGTTTGAAAGACTATGAAAGAGTGGGATTATGAAGCCAATGGAACCAAGGTCGTTACCAAATGTTCTTTCACCTAATCACAACAAAAAGAATTCTACAAGTACCATCAGTAAGTGGGACATAACACTAATAATTGTTTTAAATTCAAACATGTGATTCAATACCTTATTAATCAAGGTAAGATTCTAAATCTAGAATATGCTAAGTCGGCACAAGAGGTGAAGAAAGTGATGATGATAGAAGGAGAATGTATCAATGAAGAGTTTCTGATGTAACTTTTTGAGCTAGTCAATAGCAAAAAAAGGGATTGGGAAGAAGAAGATTATTAGAATCTTGATCAACCAAGTCCTGGGTTTGATTATGTTGTTACTTATAATCCACCAGTAATCCAAATTCCATTAGAATAAATGTTACCACCATATTGGACTTTTCTAGAACAACCAAGTTATCAGCAAGTTTGGGGTACTCTGGGTGAGTCGATAGGAAAGTTTGACTATTTGGTGAAGTACTCTAAGCCGACATATGTAGACATTCCATTGGATTCAATCATTCTACATGGATGGGGTGATGAATTTGGTGACAATGAAGAGATAAACTGTTGTGGTAATTATGTCAATGATTATGTTTTCTGGGTTAGAGAAAATTCAAGTATTATACCTTTCAAATTCTAGGAACTGATGGAAGGAGAAGATTCAACTAATGAGGAAAATATGTAGTTAGACTTTTCTAACTTATAGGAACTATTAAGCGATGATTAGATGGATGTGAGTCATGTCACTAGAAGTGGAAAGTACTATTTGGATCCTCCTATGCCGTAAAAGAATGGATCACCAATGCCAGATAAAGGAAAATAGAAAGTGTCTAAAGTGGAAGAAGAGGATACTATTTTGAAGCAATTGAAGTAAATAAAAAGCTAATGCTAGTGTATGGGATTTACTCGTTGCATCAAAGAAGCATAGGGATATTATGTATGAAGCTCTTGAGAATTTGTTGATTTCTACAGAATCTACTCTAGAAGAGTTGGTGATGTTAGCGGGTTTCAAAGATGGTCCAGAGATTTCTTTTCCTGATAAAGACCTGACAGATTTAGGAAGGAAACACAATAGAGCTTTGTATATTCAAGCTGAAGTAAAAGGTTTTGTGGTTGCATGTGCTATGGTTAATGATGGATCAATAATCAATGTCTATCCTTTTAAGGTTTTGGAAAATATGAACATGACAAAGGAAGATCTCAGGAAGTCTGATATGGTGATTAAAGCCTATAGTGAGTCTAAGAGAGCTGTGGAAGGTACGTTTAAGGCCGTTGTGAAAACTGGGCCAAATGAGATTGTGGTTGAATTTTTTGTGCTCGATATCCCAATCACTTATGAGTTACTTTTGGGAAAACCTTGGTTTCACCTCTGGGAGGATTTCCTTCAACTCTCCACCAGAAGATCAAATTCCCTTATGAAAGAGGTGTGATAACTATCAAAGCTGAATTTGAGGATGGTTATTCTATGGTTTATTCTAATATGGGTCCACCTGGATTTCAAGTTGCTCTGATTTTTAATGATTATATGGATTCAAAAGTGGCAATGATGTTGAAGAAGTCTAACTTTATGCCTATTATGGGTTTAGGTAAGAATAAATAAGGAATTGTTCAGTTCCTAGATTTTAAGAATCAGATGCATACTTATGGATTGGGTTATCTTCCTGAACAAGCTCAGAAAGCAAGCAATCATGGGTTGTTTAAAGAAGTATGAAAAGACTAAATTTAGGAGATCTTTGATGATGTTACCAAAGGATCTAAGAGGTTCAAAGAAGGCCAAACTGCAGTTCCAAATGCTGTAGCTATTATGGACACTAGGATTAAGCTTTCACCACTTACTACTATTAGTGTTGAGGACTTTATTTAATGTTAAACCTATAGTGTGTTTAGAAAAGGAAGTTTTTAATGCTAACTATGTAATTTCTGATGATGCTTTCTTCTCTAAGTTTAATGCCGTAAGCACCAAATTTCAGGATCGTCGAGTGTGCATGCGACAAAGGACTCCAACGATGAAAATTTGTTGCATATAGGTCTCCAGTATTTGAATTTCGGATCTCAAGGTTTAATTGCATTTTTTTAGGACTCAATTGTAACATTTTTAAGGACCTAATTGTAAAGTTTTTAATTCTTTCAAGGGTCATTTCGTAATTAAAAGTTAAAAAAATCACCGATCGAAGTTGCGTAATTCTGACCAAAATTACACATTTCCTGTCGGAAATGCATAATTCCTATATTTCTGATCGGAAATACATAATTTCGATCAAAATTGTGTATTTTCGATTAGAAATACACAATTCCGGTCAGAATTGCACAAGTCCGACTGGCTTTCATCCTGAATTTATAATTTTTTAAATTATTAACTTATTTTTTATTGGTGGAAAAATATTTTCAGAAGAAAAAAGATAAAAGATAAACTCTTTTTATCCTGATAATCATGTATTATCATTTTGTTTTTGGATTAAAAAATTTTAAAATAAAAATAAATTTGTCTCCTATGATTCAAATCACATGAAGGGGGTCTTCCTGAGTTTATAAAAACCCTACGCGTTTTCATTTTAGAGGCTCTTTTTTCTAAAAAAAAAGTTTGGACACAGAAACAAGAAAAAAAAAATTTCCTCTGTTCTTTACCTTCTTTTACGTTCTTTTACAAAAAAAAAAAAAAGAGCTTCTAAGAAACGCAGTAAGCCTAAGACCAAGAAAAATAAAATTTGCAGATCCTATTCCTAGACGATGAATCAAATCAACTCTAATAACCAATCAGTACTGTATCCATCTCATATATCTCTTTTTTTTATTTTTTTATTTATTTTTATTTATTTTTATTTTTTCTTTAGAACTCTTTCTAATCATTTTTTTGTTGTTTTCATGATATTGATTATTATGGTGGGAGTGACCTAAACTGTGGAACCCTACATGACCAAACTAATAAAAACCCATAAAGATCCATGAAATGCCATGGATTAAAACCCTGTAATAATTTTATGTAGTTTTTTAGGGTTTCTGCAAATTTTATTTTGTTTTATTTATTTATTTTTAGGTTGTTATTAATTTTAATTTTATTTTATGTAGATCATTATAATAACCCCGATAGTGGGAATAGTGAAGCCATTTAATTTTTTTGCACCTTAAAATTAATTAGTAAATTAGGTTTATTTAGTAATGCTCTAATAAAATCAAAGGTGACTTTAGATTAATTTAGGTTGCATGTAAATTGAAAATAGGGATAGAAATCACAATATGTTTGTTTTTATTTATTATTTGCTTTATTTTTATTGTTTAGGCTTGTTTGTTATTTTTATTCATTTTGGGCCCCAAGCCCGTGTTGGGGATTAACTCATCATAATAGGCTCATTAAAATTATTTTTTTAGGTTTTAATTAATCTAAAATTAATTTAGGTCCATTTTGGTTAATTAGATTTAGGCCCGTTTTTTATATTAATTAAAATTCAATTTAGACTTAGCTCAGCCCACTAAAGCATTTTCTTTTAAAATAAATATAGAATTAGGATCACCTCATTTCCATATGAAGAGAAATACAAGATCATTGAGAAGACTTGTCTGGCTATGGCATGGGAAACAAGAAAATTTTGACACTATTTTCAGTCTTACAGAATACAAGTTGTTTCAAAGATGGATCTGATGAAATATCTGTATGCCACTCCTTCATTGGTTGGTAAACTCAGTAGATGGTTGATTTTTCTTTCTGAATTTGATATTGAATACTTGACAAAGAAAGCGATTACGAGAAGAGCAGTTGCTGAATTTCTAGCTCAACAACCAATTGAAGATGATCAGGAGATTGACATTTCTTTTCCAGATGAAGAAATTGGATTGATTGAAGTACAAGGATGGACAATATATTTGGATGCAATGAATCAAAACAGAGCACGAGTTAGGGTGATCTTAACTTCACCGACTGGAGATTGGATACCGATAGCAAAGAGATTAAATTTCTCAGTAACCAATAATGTCTCATAATATAAAGCTCACATTTGTGGTTTGGAAGCTCTTATTGCAATGGGAATCAAAAGAGTTAAAGTGTTAGGTGACTCAAAACTAGTTATCTTACATTTCAACCAGGAATGGGAAGTCAGAGAAGAAAAATTCAAGCCTTATTTAGATTACATTTATAATCTCAAGAAATACTTCAAAGAATTAGTGTTTGTCAACTTAGCAAGAAAGAATAATCAAGTTATTGATGCTCTGGCAACTCTAGTTTCTATGTGGGATATTCCAAAAGGTTTACTAATAAGACTAGTAATCTTGATGAAAGCCAGAGTTCCATGTTTTGAAAACACTAAAGTTCTAGCCATGCAAGAAGAAAAGATGTCGTGGTATTCAGATATTTTGAGACTAATGGAATGTGGTGAATTTCTAAAAAAATGCCAGTAAGAAAGACAGAATGTTGTTGAGATCTCTTGCGAAAAGATTTTTCATTTTCAATGGGGTTTTGTACGGAAGAGATAAATCTTTACATCTCAGATGTGTTTCAGAAAAAAAAAAAAAAGCAGAACAGATTATATGAGATATACATGCAAGGGTATGTGGACCTCACATGAATGTAAAAGAGTTGGTAAGAAAAATCATGAGATAGGGATATTATTGGTTAACAATGGAGCATGATTGTATTCAGTTTGTTAAAAGTTGTCATGAGTGCCAATTGCATGGAAATATTTCTCACATTTACCTTCGCTGCTCCAAACTCTAACTTCTTCATGGCCATTCTCAGCATGGGGAATAGACATAATAGGAAAAATTCTCCACTAGCTTCTAATGGGCATGAGTTTATAGTTGTCGCAGTCGACTATTTCTCAAAATGGGTTAAACCTGAGTCCTTTAAAAAGTTGAGGGCAAAGCAAATGGCTAGATTCATTGAAAGAACTTAATTTGTAGATATAGTGTGCCTTATCACATTATAACTGATAATGGTGTGCAATTTCAAGCAGAAGTAAAAGATTTATTGCAAAGATATGGGGTTGAACATCATAAGTCATCTCTGTATCAACCTTAAGCAAACGGTGCAATTGAAGCAACTAATAAGAGCATAAAACATATTCTTAGTAAGACTGTCAAAACTTATAGAGATTAGTCTAATTAGTTGTCATATGCTTTGTAGGGATATAGAACTATAGCTAGAACAGTTATAGGTGCAACACCCTATTCATTGGTGTAAGGAGTGGAAGGAGTGTTACTAGTAGAGATTGAGATATAGTCATTAAGAATAATATTCGAAGCAAAAATTCCAGAATCTGAATGGGCTAGATCCAGATATGAAGAATTGACTCTGATGGATGAGAAAAGGCTTAGGGCAATGTTCAACATGCAACTTTATCGAAGGAGAATTGCTCAGGCTTTTAATAAGAAAATCAAAGTTAGCACGATTCAAGAAGGTAATTTGGTTCTGAAACAAGCAAGATCAGTTCCATTTGATCCTAGAGGGAAATTGAAGTCGAATTAGGAAGGTCCTTATCTTATCAAGAATATGCTTCTAAAAGGTGCAGTCAAGTTGTCAGATCTCGAGGGAAATGAATTCTCAGAACCTGTGAATTTGGACAGATTGAAGAAGTACTATGTCTAGTCTCCAAGTAGAGTACTAAAAAATAAATAAAAAATAACTCGCTAAGTCAAAAACCTGAAAGGGAGGCTTAGGAAAAAGTTAGAGAAAAATGAAAATAATGAAAATAATTCTCGCTAAGATAAAAACCCAAAAAGGGCATCTTAGGCAAAAGTAAGGGATATTTGAGAGTTACGATAGCTAGAAAACTTGAAAGAGCTAGTTAAAGCCATTAGAAATTCTTGTTGCCAATTGAATTGATCTTTAAGCAATTCTATATCAATTATCCCTTTTATGGTTAATAATGAGTACATTTAAGTTGATAATGCTTGGGTGTATGCATTCTTTTCATTAGTTTATTCATTTAAATGTGTATGCAAAATCATGATGTTTGTTTTACAAGTAATAAACATGATTCAACAATTATCTTTATTTTTTGTACCTTTTCTTTTCAAAAGCTAAATTTCATTTCATTTCATTTCATTCCATAGTTTATATAATAAAAGCTTGCTTCTTAAAAGCTTTCTAAAGCTTCAAGCTAAAACCTAACCCCTTGAGCTACCTTCACCACTTCCACTTGCTTCATTATGACCTTTTAACCAATTCTTGTACTCTTGAGTGGTTAAGAAGTCTTCATTTCTATGAATGTGGTGTAGCATAACTCTTCTATGCCATGATTGAGTGATTGCTTCAATTAAAGACTTGGTGAGTGCACCAATAGTTGGGAGATGAGGCATATGAGTGGGATGTTATTTCAATCCTTATTGTCTTATAATCCTTGAAGGGTTGCCTCAGTCCAGTACGAGCCACATAGGTGTGAAAACTCCCTAAGCACACATCAAAGAAATTTCACTAAGGGCAAACCCATTGAACACCCCTCTCACCCAAACCATGCATCTAAGCTATCCATTCTTCTTTCTTATTAAACCTCACCAAAATTCTCCTTCTCAAGAAGTGATTAGGCCATAATTGGTTGTTAGATCAAGGGGCATCACTACCTTTAGCTTTTCTATAAGCCAAACTTACAAAACATAAGCACAAAATAACATTAAAAGTAACAAAGAGTAAAAAAAGTTATCCATTGAGGAAAACTGACTGTTGGTGTCTGAAAACCAGCTATTCATGCCTCTCAGACCAGTTATTCATGAGGAAAAACTGGTTGTTCAGGCATAAAAACAAATTATTCATCTCTGACGTACAAAAATCCACCTTGACTTGCAAAACCAACACATTTCCATCAAACCGAGCATTCCTAATGACCTTAACCTTGTCCAAACCATTCAAAGTCTCTGCTAAAACCACCGCAGCAACCAATTTTGATGTCAAATTCATCTTAACATCAATTTGACTCAAAATAGATAGCACCCTTCCATCTATAAGCCCTAATGTGCTCTTGTCACATTTAAGGTGATAATAGCCAAGAATGATGCTCCTGTTGATAGGAATCAGATTGCAAGAACAAGGATTAGATTAAAGATGATGAATTAAGCAACAAAAAGAGATGAAACAACCTGAAACAATACAACCATTAGCTTCACTCTTGCTCATGCTAAAGAGATGATTCATAGCATGTACAACTACTAGGTTTAGATCTGGAATAGCCATTTCTTGTTGTGGAGATATCTTGATACCCAAAATTACTGAGAATTCTTCTAAAGTGGGACATAGCTCCATTTCCCTAGACCTAAACACATGGAAAGTGGGATCCCAAAAGGTGAGAGCACCATGAAGGAAGTTGTAGTCAAGCTTTAGGTTCAAGAAGAACTTGAAATGATGGAGGTTGTATCTTTTAAGGTGTAACCAATCTTCATTTGTAATGAGATTGAAGTGTAGAAAATGCTAGGGGGTAAAGAGATGGATGCCTTCTACTTGACAATAAGATGAATTTAAAGTCAAAATAAAACCCTAAGGTATTCTTTTACCTTTTAGGTAAAGCTTTAATATCCTCTGGTCAATAATTAGTGTGGGGGACCAATGTGGGGGACCAAAAGATAAGATTTAATCTTATTGGTTGAAAGGAGATTATGTGGGGACCACAAGATGACTAGGTTCTTATCCAGACCCTTGTCTCTACCAAGGACCAAATTGTAACATTTTGTAAAAATCTTATTCATTCCCTTAACCCTATTATTTACCTAAATTCTTGTTTATTGCTCCTTTATCTTGCTTTCTAAATCATGTGTAGGGTTTTATTATTAAATTTGTTAGAATAATTCATCATCTCAAAGGTAAACGAAAAGAAAATTTAACATGCTTCGCTAAATATATTTTACAAGTGCAATGTATTCAAAATAACATTCTCAAGCATTATAAGTATGAGTTGTGCAAGCAAGATGACATGTCCATAACTAGTGATCAACATCCTAGAATCTCAGTAAAGCCATAAAGATATAAAGGGATAAATGTGGGATAAGTAGAATACAGACAGAGTGGATAAGGAGTCTATCTGGTGCTGTAACTCCTAGATAACTACTTCCTCAAATCATGAATTTCTTGCTCATATATTAACGTTTATTGCTTCATCCGCCTATTCTTATAAAGGAGCTCCTGCAGTTGAGACACAACAAGGATTAGAGTTTACATAAACATTCATACTTGCACATGCATTCATAATCATATTCATAAATTCACACTCACACATTGTCATACATCAAATTTTGACTATCCCCAAAAAGGACCAGTGATGAAAACATCCCTCCGAATATGAAAAGTGTCTGTTAGTCCATACTGCGAATCTTAAGCGTACTGAGAATCTAAAAAAGCCCAAACCGAGCAAAATTAACCTTCGAATCATTAAGTTACACCCCAATTTCATGAACTATGAATAATCAAAGTGGTAAGTCGCTCGTTTTAAGCAAACATTGCTCAAAATGAGCAACTCATCAGACTGATGTTCAATTCATGAGACTAGAGTTCAACTTCATGAAAATTGAAAGTTAATTTTTAAAAAACAAATATCAAAAATGCGTCTGTAGGCCCTTAAAACTTTCGAAAGTGATCCTGGAATAGTACATGTAACCACAAGAAGTAGCGCATGAGCGAATTCGCAGCGCATGATCACGCACAAACACATCTTGCTCATGCATAAAAATTGAAGCTGATTTTGATGAAATGAACCTCGAAAACACGTCTAGAAGGTCTTAAAACCCCAAAAAAAACACCCATAAAACAACGCAATCGGAGCCCAGGAAGGTTGTATGACACATGTAAGAGCGTGTGATCATGCGGCTAGGCACGTGATCACACGCTTGGACGTGTGATCACTCATAATTACGAGTGATCATGCACCCCAGGATGTGTGAGGCCATGGTCACACATCCTGGGGCGTGATCACGCATCCTAGGCACGTGATCACATGCATTTTCACCAACTTTCACACTTTTTTGGCACATTTTCCTATAAATAGAGGTCTATACCTCTCATTTTAGCAAGGCAAAAGCCAAAAAGCTAATACAAGCTGAAGCACTGAAAGATTAGGAGCCCCAGTCCATACACTTTTAGCCCACTTTCCACATTTTTCATAGGATTTTAGACTACTTTTAAACATAACCCACCCTTATCTTTGTCAAAGCACACTTCAAAGGTTTACGAATTTGCATTACACACATCATTTTCAACCTCTCGACGAGGAAAGCTTGAAAATCTCTCAAAGCTAAAGCTTCGAAAGCACAAAACAAGCTCAGTTGAATCTGACGACCAAATAATCATTTTTGCACATTTATTTATTGTCTTGCATTTTACTTTATCGCCGCCAGCAGTTGAGAAACTGTTGTGATCTGTGTGATGAGACTGGGAATCTACATGTTGATTGAATAATATCTACCTTATTTTGTTCATAATTAGCTGTCATTTTGCATCAATATGCATTCAATAAACACGAAAGCTCCTTATCTAGGCTAGAGCTTTGATATTGCGGTCCAATGATGCAATCATAATTTTCTACTTATCTCATCATTTAGAAATCCTTGATAATGATTCCTACAAGAGCATGAACTGTGTGCATTTGTTTAATCATTCATAATGCATCAACCATCCTCATTGTGCTTATATGTTGTCTGAATGGATGAATAGATGGAATCGCACATAGTTGTGTTAACCTCTGTTTTGTAGGAGTATTCTAGATTAGGACTAGATTTACATTTTCACACTTTTTCTCTTTCATATGTATTTACTAGGAAAGCCTTGTGAATAATTATGCTAAATCTCGTATTTTCCATTATTATCAACGTGCTTGTGTGAATGCTTATATATCAACTATCATTACCAAAACTAAGGTGCTGTGGGAGCCACATATTTAGTATTAAAATGAGAAATAGTCAAAAAGTATATAAGATCTCCCAGGCTCAAAATCTCTGTTGGGGACGATACTCATTGAGTGACCCGATGTCGTCCCTTTCATCTTTTCCTGGTTTTCTAAAAACCAGGCGGTGAGTCCAAACACAAAAGCGTCTAGCATCCCCCTAAGACCAAACAGTTGTCCCTATCCCATAAATGGAATGAATGCCCCACTCGAAATCCATAACAACCTCAGGTCACTTATAGTGGCAACTCCACTAGGGACTCTAGCTAGAGAGATCAATTCAAAAATGACTATTTCTCATTACTTAACACTCAACCATTTAGAGCTCTCCACCATTGCATTTGCACTATATAATCACATGTGCACCCTTCGTCCCTACCAGTCGACAATGGAGAAAAGTGATCCACTATGGTTCCACACAAGTCATAGGGTGACCGATTCAGATTTCTTAACTTTAGCCTTTACTTGTGGTTTCGCCAGACTCATCTGACTAGAGTCTGTGACCCAAGTCCTTAAGGGGGGTGACCTGAGTTATCAAAAGAATGCTAGACTCATTAACCGGATTCCAGAACCCTTGTCATGGGGGGGGGGGTATTCTTGCAAAAGGAGCCCTTAGCTTTATACCCTTGACTCAGCCCATGAACTAATAGAAATCTCCACTAGGATCCTACTAAGCTTTGCATTCTAAGCCCTGATGCTGTCCATTTGACCTAATATTCACAAATGCTATGACACTTCTAGTTTCCATCACCGATCGATGTCATTGCATCCATTCTTATAGACTGCTCACACTTAGATTGTATGATCCTTGTTTACCTTGCATAAGCCTAATGTGCAAGGAATGATAAGAATCATTCACCTCAGTATGGATAGCCTGTGAGAATTGGTGAAAGGTGACATTTTCTATGATGAAACCTACTAGCGTCATCCATTTGTCCTTATCAGATTAAAAGGATGGGTCGGGAATTCGACTAGAATGCAAACATTTGTGTTGGAAGAATCAAATAATAAACTCTCGAACAATACTTTCATGCCTCTTGGTAAACATATCAAATATCGATGTGGGGACATGAAACTGGACCCCTCTTGTTGACTATAGCCCCTACACACACGGGCATGTAAGGACTATAGACGCCAATTGTAACCCAATGACTTATCCTCATACTGATATTATACGCTTACCTCAAGTGCATTTGAGCATCGTTCCTTAGTTTACCTCTTGTTTCTCATCAATAAAAATCAAAACAATTTAGTCTGAGAGTGGAACCATAGTCCCCTGCTGACTATCGGGTCAAAACCCACCTAGGAAAGAAATTAATAACCTCGTGGAGCGATAAGGTTGGAAGCGAGAGCTTGCTTATGATTGGTTTATTCCTTGTGCAGGAAAAGCTAACAATCTCTTACATAATCATGCATACATGACATACATATAGACAACATATACTAAGCACATCTTTTTGTAGCCATCCGCATCCATTATAATAAGGCTATGAATGAGCACGTCATGCATACATGCTAATCGTATTCTTTTATAGGAACATCCTATGCATGCATCATTCATCATTTATTTATTCTATCTTACTAATATTCAGCA
Source organism: Mallotus repandus (assembly GCA_949671775.1). Classification (NCBI taxonomy): domain Eukaryota; kingdom Viridiplantae; phylum Streptophyta; class Magnoliopsida; order Malpighiales; family Euphorbiaceae; genus Mallotus; species Mallotus repandus. Next base: position 24,117 of record CATIWM010067278.1, read on the forward strand.
AACTATATGAGGGCAACAATTCAAAGCTTCCTTGAAGATGGCACCATGGTTGAAAACCTCCAAGCCCAAACAAGTCTCATTAGACATTTTCTACACAACCTTGATAATGCTGACTGGAAAAGCCTACAATCCTATAAAATTCTATGCATCAAAACTTTCCAGCATGTACGCCTTGACCACGACCTCTTACATGCAGCAATGACGCTCTGGGATCCATATGAACATGTGTTCCAATCAACGCTATGGAGCTGTGTCCATTATACGAGGAGTTTAGTTCCATTGCAGGGCACACCCCTACCATAATCGAAGAGGCAATCTTCATTAACCAAGATACTAAATATCCTAGACTTGGATTAGCACTTTTTGACCTAAGACCATAAAAGCTTGATGAGTTGTTTACTATAGACTAACAATTGATTCCCCCACAGCTCTTGAATGCATGTACAATAAAGGAGCCAGGAAGCCTATAGTGGACACAACTTCTCACTTGCTACCTTTTCACTCAATACTTCATAGTGTCACACGACGGATTGGGAGACTACAAGATACTCCAAGTGATCAAAGGCATAGAATGTGGAATGACTCACTTCCCACTAATCTTAGCAGAAACCATTCAGGGCCTGGATGATTATAGAACTAGAAAGTATTCAAGCTTTACTGGAAGTCCCCTACTACTTCAGATCTGGCTATAAGAAAAACTAAGCCTTCTAGAAAAACCTACTGGTAATTGGATGAAATACTAACAAAGAAACCACTAAGAAAGAGACATCAAAGATATTAATGGCCGCTCAGCATATATCTCAGTCGAGCAATGGATTGAAAGTATAAAAAGTGCCCCATAAGAAATGATAACCTGAAGGTAACCATGGTGGAGACTGGAGCATGTGACTTTATGCACATATGTGAATTGTGTAACAATCTCAGGATTCAAATCATGCACCCACTACTACCCAGCATTGGTAATAAGATAGGATGAGGTAAAACATCACGTGCCATCTGGGCCAACAGACTTCTTAGGAGGAAGATTATCTCAAAAATTCATCGACCATTTGAGAACAACATCGTAAAGGAGAATCATTCATCATTTTACCACCAGTGATTGGGACGATCTTAATGACAAAACCTATAAGCAATGGGTGATCCACAGACAGAAGCGCTTGTTAATCTAGAGAACTTTAGCTTTTTTTTCCTTTATTTGAAACTAATGATGTAATGAACTCTAAAGATAATATAATAAAATCAAATTTTGCTTACTTATTCGATGTCTTTTCTAATGGTAGTGTGCATTGCATTAATCAAGACACTTGCATATTTGACACTCATTCCATATGCACTGAACCGTTTAACATTGGCACAGAAAATGAACCACGCATTTTGCATATTTCAAAAGATGTTACCCCTGAAAGAGGAGAGAAATTGAAAAAATATTAATAAAATATTAAAAAGTATTTGCTTGGACATACAAAGACATGCCCGGCATCGACAGAAACATCGCTCAACACTACATTCCCACTAAAGAAGGGTGTAAACCAGTAAAGCAGAAACTAAGAAGACTTAGACTATAATGGGCCCAATTAGTAAAAGAAGACATTAAAAAGCATATCAAGGCTAAATTCTTAGAGGTAGTAGACTACCCAGAATGGTTAGCAAATGTCGTGCCAGTGCCAAAGAAAGATGGAAGGTTCAGAATTTGTGTCGACTACAGAGATTTAAACAAAGCATGCCCAAAGGATGACTTCCCTTTAGCTCACATAGATGTGTTGATAGATAATGTTGCCTCATGTGCAATATATTCCTTCATGGATGGATTTTTTGGATATAATCAGATTTTGATGGCCATCATCGACAAAGCGAAGATGTCCTTCATTATAGAATGGGGTACTTACTGCTACAGAGTAATGCCATTCAGCCTGAAAAATGTAGGTTCAATCTACCAAAGAATTGCAACAACCATGTTTCATGACAAGATACACAAAGAAATCAAAGTGTACATAGATGAAATGATGATTAAATCAGAGACCGGAGAGGGGCACCCAGCTGCTCTTAAAAAATCCCAAGAAGTACGTATTCAGGGTAACTTCAAGCAAGATGCTGGGGTATATCATTAGCTACAATGGAATTGAAGTGGATCCAAATAAAACAAAAGAAATCAAAGAAATACCAATGCCAAAACTAGAGAAAGAAATCAGAGGGTTTCTAGGGAAACTATAGTTCATAAGCAGATTCATTTCCAAGTAACAGTAGTTTGCGAGCCTATCTTCAAGCTACTCAGAAAAGATCAGCCAGTAATATGGAATAAACAGTGTCAGCATTCGATAAGATCAAAAACTACCTAGCCAATCCACAAGTTCTAAAACCAGCCAAGCCTAGGCTGCCATTAACCTTGTACCTAGCCATTGAAGGGAATGCAATTGGTGCAATGCTAGCCCAAGAGTGAGAAGGGAAAGCAGAACACACAGTCTACTACCTGAGCAAGAAAATGCTGCCCTATGAGGAAAAGGACAGTTAGCTTGAACAGATATGCCTAGCAATGGTATGGGTAATGAAGAAGCTCAAACATTACTTTCAATCATACAAAATTCAAGCTGTGCCCAAAATGGATCCTATGAAGCATCTCTACAAAGCTCCATCCCTAGTGGGAAAACTCGCCAAGTGGCTTGTTTTACTTACAGAATTTGATGTGTAGTATCTAACTAAGAAGACAATGAAAGGGAGAGTAGTCGCAGAAATCTTAGACCTCAAACTAATTCAAGATTCAGAAGAAATTCAACTAGACTTCCCAGATGACCTCAGCACATCCATTGAGGTGCAGGGATGGCGAATGTACTTCGATAGAGCAGTCAACCAATTCAAAGCTAGAGTTTGGATCATACTCCTAACATTAGAAGGTGAAGTGGTGCCAATTGCCAAGAAGCTAGCATTCAGAGTTATGAATAATGAGGCAAAATATGAAGCATGTGCACATAGCATGGAAGCTTTGATAGCTCTTGGAGTGACATAAGTTAAAATAATTGGGGATTCCATGTTGGTAATCAATCAGACAATAGAAGAATGGGAACTAAAAGAACAACACTTGAGGGCATATATGAGCCACCTACAGTAGCTCACCTTATTTTTCCAAAAATCTAACTTCATCCATCTCCCTAGAAACCACAACCAAATGGCAGATGCACTCGCTTGCCTAGCATCAGTATGGGAAGGACCGGCCAAAATGCCCATGAAGCCTCTACTCCTACTCAAATCATAGCAACTTAGCCACAAATGCCTCAGAATAGCAGAAGTAAAAGCAGACAACAAACCTTGGTTCTACGATATACAAAGAAACTTTACTCTGAGAAGGTAGTCGAAAAAGATAAGGCAGTAATCCGACAACTGCCATCAAAATTCACATGACACCAGGGTGTATTATACAGAAGAACCTCAGACGGGGTACAACTCAAATGTCTAGATGAGACAGAAGCTGCTAGAGCAATGGAAGAAGTACACGAGGGTGTTTGCGGTCGGCACATGAATGGCGCCCTTTAGCTAAGAAGCTAATGAGACAATGGTTCTTTTGGATGAAGATGATGGAAGATTGCATCAGACTCGAAAGAAGGTGCCACAAGTGCCAAATTCATAGGGACATCAGCCATCTTCCCCCAATAAAGCTGCACTCTATCTCTTCCCCGTGGCCTTTCTCAGCATGGGGGTTAGACATAATCAAAGAAATTCACCCGACAGCCTTGAACGGACATAGGTTCATCATAATCGCAATCGACTACTTCACAAAATGGGTTGAAGCAGAATCATATGCAAAACTGAGGGCAAAACGAGTGGTAAGGTTCATCAGAAAAAAAAAACTATTATGTTATTATGGGATTCCCCATCACATAGTTTCAGATAATAGTGTTCAGTTCTAAGGGGAAGTGAAGGAATTACTAAGGAGTTATAAGTGGAACATCACAAGTCCTCACCTTATCGACCACAAGCAAGCAAGGCGGTCGAAGCTGCAAACAAAAACATTAAAAAGATCTTGTCAAAGATGACTTAGACCTATCGTGATTTGCCAGATAGACTACCATATGCATTGTGGGGATACAGAACAACAGTCAGAACTTCAACAGGAGCCACTCCCTTCTCACTAGTATACGAATATGAAGCAGTACTCCTAGTGGAAATGGAAATCAATTCGTTGTAAATAGCATTCAAATCTGAACTGCCTGAAGCACAATGGGCTCAGCAAAGGCACGATAACCTCACTACTCTGAACAGTCAGAGACTCAAAGCACTGTATCATACGCAACTATATCAAGCTCGACTGGCTAGAGCCTTTAATAAGCAAGTCAAACACAAGAGTGTGAAAGTAGGAGACTGGGTACTAAAGCAAGCCAAACAAAATGTCTCAGACCTTAGAGGGAAGTTCATGCCAAAATGGGAAGGCCATATCTTGTCAAAACCGTCCTATCCAAAGGAGCTGTCAAGCTTATGGATTCTGAAGGAAATGAGTTCTTAGAGCCTACCAACACAAACCGCTTGAAGAAGTACTATGTCTAGAGCAAATACATAAAAAAAATCCCATTGAGTTGAAAACCAAAAAAAGGCAGCTCAGGCAAAAATTAGGGGAAACTGAGAGAAAATACTTAGTTTAAAAACCTACAGAGGTTGACTAAGTACAGGGGTACCGTCAATTCTAAATCTACATAAATGCAACTATACTTTTCTTAAACATATTCAGCAAATATGTGAATGCTTGTCAAAAATCTATTAAGTACATTTGAGGAAATGCAATGCATCATTATCATCTGAATCCATTGGGCATACTAAGTACAATTTGCACATTTTCATTACATGCTTTACAATTCTTACCTATTTCATCATTTCTTCTCTATATTGCTAGCCGCTATTGTCGAACCTTAAAAAAAGCCCAACTAGGTGCAAAGAGCTCTGAAAAGAGATGCCCTATGCAAAAGAGGGAAAAAAGAAAAATACCCAGATAGGTGTGAAGAGCTCTAAAAAGAGACGCCCTATACAAAAGAGGGAAAAATAAAATAAAGAGGTTAACAAAACAAAATAATCAGATAGAATTATCACAGTTACAAATGTCGCAATCATGGATGCATAAGTTAGTCAATCTAGGATGCAACAACAATAGCCATCAGTACATAATACAACATATGGGATAGATGCCCAAACACAACACGTTGAGTCCATAACCTCAGGAAAATAATACAACACTAGACAGCCACAGCCAAAAGCCTATACCTAGCCTCCTAACAAGGCTATGGGTGCCATCAAGAGCAAGAGTTGAATCCACTTAGACATCCCCATCATCTGAACCGGCCCCCGCATCCTCTGCACCCATCTGGAAGGCCACCAGCTGCACATAAAGCTGATCAATCTGCTCATGATAAGATGCTCGCTCCCTCTCCCATTCATGACTAGAGTGACTATGCTCATTCTGCATTAGACAAACATCATAAATCACATTTCATGCATTCATAAAAACACATGCATAAAACAGGTACAAATCAATAAAAGAAGAAAGCAGTACGCTCTGCGCGCAAGTAAACTCTATGAAATACTCCTGCACGCTGATCATAGCAGTATACCAAGACTAAGCAGTAGAAATGGATGCCTGTAAAGAAAAGAAGTCAAATAATGAATGAAAGAAAGAGGAAGAAACTCGCAAAGTTAAGAAACTAACATGAGTGGCATCCTCAGGCACTACACCCAACAATGGCGTACCCACTCTAGGCAAAGGGAAATGAGCTCCTGCTCCCGCTCCCATAACTATTAGCTCATACAACATCAGAGACATCGCACCCATAAAATCACCAAGAACAGCATCGCTAGGTCCCATACCACTGGCATGTGTCGTCCCATCGGTCCTAGGACCGCTCTCCTCATCAAAATCTAACCTCCTTCAACGACGTCCAAAATTCTGCAAATAAAACTCTCATAATTCATGTCATTTACCATTTAATACTGACAAAGTTTGTTACTTAAAATAGGAAAAACATAGCTTAGAAGCATACCAGATCAGAGGATGCTACCCTGGAAGTGAAACGACCCTAGGATGATCATGAAGTCCCAACTCTAGAACCCGAAGGCTGTAAAGGATCTGCCTAAGGAGGTGGAGGAGGAATAAACTCACTGACCATGACATCAATCAACTACGGCAATAGAATCATCATATAAAAGAAACGAGCTCCCTCCAAAAAATCCTCAAAGGGATACCCTCTCTCAGATCCGTCAAGGTCCTCTCCAACGAGCTCTCGACCCCAAAATATATCCCTAGGGGGAGCAACAGGAACTCTCCTCATAAATGGTCCATCCCACCAGCAATAGATCTGCTCACCCAGATACCACACCTTATCAACAAGACTGGGAAATAAGACCCTCCTCTGTGTCAGGCGCCAAGCCACTCCCATCTCGATCGACCAGTCTTGTCGCTCCATCCACTAGTATGGATGAATCTACCCAAGAAACTCATAAGCAAAAGAATTATTAAAGAATAGGCAAAGCAAAGACAAAATGCACCATACCTAACTATGGGCCAATCTGCTCAAGAGACCCCTCACCTCTGCCACACTCTCAATCAAACCAGAAGTCCTCCTAATCCATCGTGAAAGACGAGAAAACCACTCTTAGGCAAACACTCAATAGTGGGATGAGGAAACAGCCCAAACTCGTAAGCCCAAACCTATCAACAATCAAAGATGGAACAATCCAAAAATAAGAGACCACACTCACATCTAGCATGAATAAGCAGCTACAAACGTGCGAGCGCCCTCTACAAGCCTTATCTAAACTAGAATACAAGTGGGCAAAAGCAGTTGTGCCCTAACTATACTTCAGTAGATCCCTCAAGTTCCTCAGGATAGGTAACAACTACTGGAAGCTAGTGCCAAAAGCATTCAAAAAAATAATAGCACTCAGAAGGTAGAACAAGAAGCACCTAGCCAACTACTCAGAACTAACATGACCTGCGTTGTGCTCCAACCTCACCTTCTCTACAAGCTGTGTATACCAAATCAAAGTGGGGTAGCCAGACTTCAATGAAGCAGTAACATCAAATAGATCCCTTAACAATTTATTCCTCAGAAAAGCAGAACTACACACCTCATTACTAAAAGGGACAATCTCCCCGGCAAAACTCAGCCCCATAATGGCTGAAAAATCAAGCGGAGTGATAGTCATCTCCCCAAAAGGCAAATGGAATGTGTGGGTAGTATCCATCCACTGCTTAACAAGAGCAAGAGCACACATTGCAGCCCGACTTGATGCATATAAGCCATAAGGGTAGAAATAATACCATTAGAGCCCTTCCCAGCAACCATCTACTTCACACACGGAGGAAGACCCTGATAATATGAGTTGACCTTATTGAAGCTACCAGGCAGCTGAATGACAGGCCCAGAGGACTGCAACCAATAGGTAAAATAGTTACAACATTTCATCAGACACTAAAACATCTCTTTTTGCATCTTTGTAGGAAGATCACAGCTAGAGCTACAAAAAGTATAACCAGAGCTACATACATTACAGCAAGAGCTACCTCACAGTAAGAGCTAAACTACAGTAAGTGCTGCAGTTAATACAACGTAAATATACATAGTTATTTAGGGTATTCTAGTTGTTATTCTATTTAATTTTTGTTATGATTGTGTATTTTTTATTATGAAAATGTTATTTTTATTTCCAAGTGTCTTTTATGGTTATTTGTGTGTTTTATAAATGTTTTTAGGTTTAATTGGTGCATAGAAAGGACTTTGAAATCAATGGAATGAAATGTGAAGCTTGTAAAGCCAAAAGATGCAATTTTTGTCCTGTGCCGACTCGTCACTGCATGCCGAGTCATGACAGAGGCCGATGGTGCCGAGTCATTCCAAGGAAGCTATAATTTTCCAACTTTTTGCAGTTTCCATATTTCAATTATAATTTCTTCTACAGACATCCAAATAAGGTGATTCAAAGTGCGTTACAAAGATAACTCAAAGAGCTAAAACTTTTATGAAGGAACTTCTAGAGATAAATTCATCTGAAAGGACAAAAATGCCCTTGAAGTTACTGCATTTGCATAGGATTGTGACTTTTCATGTCAAAAGGTGTCTTTCTAGTTTTGAGTCCTTATAACCACCTCTAAGGTCTATATATAGATCATTTATGACCTGTAGAGGGGGGATATACAAAAAAAGTTATGAATATTACTTTGAAATAAATAAGTAGACAATTATTATTACTTAGTTTTTCTTGTTTTAGATTTCATTCATTTATTTCTAGTATTTTGGAATACTAGTTGAAAGAAGACAAGGCCACAACAAGCAAAAGATATCATTTCTAGCAATCAAATATTAGAAGATATTGCAAAAGGGTTTTACCAACTCAATCTTTTTCTTTTATATTGTATTTAATTATCTCTTGATTGAATTAACTATGTATTTTGGCTAAGTCTTTTATGAGATTTACAATGATTAATTAAATAAGAATTATATATCTAACTTGCTTTATTGATTTGATTTCAATAAGTGTAGAATTTGTGTGATGTATGTTTGATCACCATATATGATGTTTTAGTCAAAATATTCACAATGAGAGTTGGGGTATTCCGGTGAGCATTCAAGTGCCAAGTCCCTCGAGGAATGCCAGGGACATCATCGTCATCGTGCACCATTTGCAGTGGGGGAAAGATGCCATACTCATATGCCTAAATCTGTGCAAAATGAAAAATGAAAATTCTGACATGTCAATAAAGAATAAAAAAATAGCAGAGTGGTAGGAAGAATAAAGGGTTTACCTTTAGAGCTCTCTAGAGGCCACTAAGATTACTATGACCTCAGTAAACCTTATCTAAGCAACCATAAAGGTGTGCAAGAGTAGCACCACCCCAGTTATAGCTGCTAATCATATACAAGTCATGCAAGAAATGTAGTAAGCATAAATATATGCTACTCTCGATGTTGCACAACACACAAAAACCAAGAAGGAAAATAAGAAAGCACCAACCAAGTTAGTCAACTTTAACAGCATTAAAGGGTGTCCAATCCTGACAGGCATCATATATCCTCGAGCATCGAAGCACTACCCAAAGTCCAACTAAATTTCTAGTTTGGCGAGTTTCATATAGGAGGATGGACAGGAAGTCATCAAAGCTTGTCACTGAGATTCGAGCTCAAATAGAAATCAGAATTTCTTCGTACTAAGCATGCGCTAATCCAAGGTTTCCGTCTCCTTTTACCTATCCAGCTTTATCTATTTGAAACACTAATACATCTGAAAGTCAAACCCTATCCAACCATCACCCAAAAAGACCAGAGATTCATCAAAAAAATGATGAACAACGTATTTTGGGTGATAAACAACCGAGCAAAACCAGCTATCCATGTTCAAAACCAGGTAAAAAATACAGGCAAAATCGGTTGTTCAGAGGGCAAAACTAGTTGTTCATGTGCCAAAGCTAGTTATTCATCATTCATTTTTGAAAAATTCTTCCAAACACATAAAAATTCCAACCAAAACACATCCGAAACATCAAACGTTACCTAAATCAAGCTCCTAGGTGCACGGGTACTTAAAATTTCAAAGAAATTGCAAGAAAAACTAACAAAATCTTAGCAAATGTGCTTGAAAAGATTGACGAGCAAAAGAGGAGCATGTCCTTCAAGTAATTTGATTGTTGGAACATGTACTCCTCTAATTTCTTTAACAAATGATGCACTGAATTTTGTCCAAATGCTACTGGAGTCCTCCATTATGCCATCCGAAGTTACAGAATGTTCATAGGATTTTTACAAGTTTTTTTTAGATAAGGTTTTATGAATAAAATGGATAAGATAAGGATATGTGGATATAAATGGAAAGCTAGAGATAGAAATTACAAAAATACCCAAAGGTACAAAAAGGCTCCTGACAAAGCAAAATTTCACAGGTAAGTAACTCTTTCCATTTTATTGCAAATTTGCATCATATTTATACATATTTATTCAAAATAAATTTCCCAGTGGGTTTTCTTTCAAAAAAATATAGTCGTATCTCAAATTACAATCTGTTTCAAAAATTTAAATTTCTAATGTTTGTTTTCAAAAATAAAAATTCCCTAGTGGATTTTTTTTCAAATTAAAAAATTGCATTCATATCTCAAAATTATAGTCTGTTTCAATTGATGTTTTCCTAAAAAAATTCAGTTTATCAAAAAAAAATTCAAAATTCAAATCCCAAGTGTTTTGTTTTCAAAAATGTCAAATCATCAAATACAAACTTTGATAAGTTTATATTTGAGTTTTGATTGACTTATTTCAATTTCAAGCGGAAGCCTACAAACTTATTTCAATTTGCAAGACTCATTTTTAGAGCAAGAGTCATTATGACACATTTTTAGAGCGGAAGTCACTGTGACTCATTTTTAGAGCGAGAGTCATTGTGACTCATTTTTAGTCCAGGAGTCATTGTGACTTATTTTTAATGCGGGAGTCATTTTGACTCATTTTTAGTGCGGGAGTCATTACGACTAATGTTCCTTGTGAACAATTCATAAAGGTCTTTTAACTCACATTCTTTAAGGACAACTCATAAGAGTCGTAGGACTCATAAGTTTACAAACTTATTTTAACTTCAATTTTAAATTACAGTTTTAACCTGTGTTTTCAAGTTTGAGTTCACAGGAAGCAATGGAAAATGACAAGTAGTAAAATAGCTCGGGTATTATCTATGAACTGTAGGGTTTATTTTTATACTTTGTCAAAATTTGTGTGTGACGGTCACAACATACAAATCACAATTCTTTTATCAAATATTTTGGTAAGAACACGCAAATTCCTCTAAAGCATGGGGCAAATTATTGGGGTCATTTTTGAAAACCCTAATAGCCGATGATGAAAAAGCTAAAATGTTTCATTAGACAATAAATTTGATGAAGATAATTGATATTTAAGCCTTTTCAAAATCCATCAAACCACTAAAACCATACCCGATCACCAAATACACCATTTCAAGACTTAACCAAGCCCTTATCAAACCTTAACCCTACCCTTTTGGTATTGAGAAAAAAGTTTGAGAAGAATAATCAGAGAGAAGTTCACTTGAGTCGTGTCTTCTAAACCAATAAGTACAGTCATATGTAAGACCTGTTTATAATATGTATTTTGTTATTTCAGTTTGATTTTGATTCCTGAAACTTCAGTTTAACCTTTAGAAGCTCCAAGAGCAAAAGTCAAACTTTGCTCAATGAAACTTTTCAGTGGTCAAACAGAACTCCCAAACTTAAATTTTAGTCTGAAATTGTCTTCTAAAATTAAAGTGTGCCAGTGGGTCCCCTTTGGCATAAAGTCAAATTTTGACCTTCGTCGATAATACCATGTCCCACATCTGCCTCTCCTTGTCCTTATCCAAAAAGGGACACTTGTCAAAAAAGGTTCTTTCCAAGTAAGGAATATTCCAAATTTTGAATATACTAGGACAAGTGTCAACTCTTTAAAGGGAGAGTATATACTATTACCTAATAACCTTGTATATTCAAGGGAATTTACACTAAATGCCACTATATATGTTTGCCTATAAATAAAAGCTTTAAAGAAAGCTTTATGAGGTTTTTACCACTTCTGAAAATAGCAGATTCCAGCATAAAAATCAAAAAGGATTTCTCTCCACAAAAACCTTAGAAATTAGGGAAAAATACAAAATTAAGGGGAAACTATCCCAAAATTTCTCTAGCCCTAATTTCCCTCTATTTTTTTTCTTAAATCCCTCTTAAAAAAATACCAAAATCAATCACCCAAATTCAAAACCTAGCTCTAACAAAGCAATTCCACACAAATCAAAACCAAATTCAAGCCTAAACTCACAAAAAGAACCCTTTACCCTTTGAGTTTCAATCTCAATTCTCTACAATCAATTTGTGTTTCTTAGTGAATTCTTGCCTAAATTTTGAGGCTAAACACTTTCAAGAACATCATATTAATTGATTCTCCTTCTATTTCTGGGGTTTGGGGCATTAAAATCTAGTTTTGAAGGCAAAGGAGTGCAAAACCTCACTGTTCAAACATGAACAACTAGTTTGGCTCTTGAATAGCCAAATTGGCTGTTCACAGCCCAAAATTTGTTGTTAGCCTTCTCAAACCCACTATTATGGCCCCCAAAACTGGCTAGACATTAAGTAAATCTGGCCATCCATGTCTGAGCCCTGGAAACTTGCTCATTTGGCTATGAAATGACTCTGATGATGGTCTTAATGACTCATACATGTTCTATGATGATCATACATCATTTAAATGAGTCTCAAAGGTCCTAGGATGATCAAATTTGATATTTTTTCTACTTTTAAATTATTTTACAATTACTTTCTTTTATTTCTTAAAACTCTTTTCAAAGAACTTTCAAGTGTGATCCTTGATCTTACTTTGGCTTGGTCATTGTGATTGTGTTTGTTGATGTTTGTGTGAATTTTCATTAAATGTTTTGTTAATTTTCTTTATTATTTTGGCTTATTTTGATGTTTATTCTTGTTTTAGCCTTGATTAATGTGTTTTATGCATGTTTATTGATTGATTATGCTAAATCATGCTTTGATTATTAATTTATTGTTGTTGAGATATAAATATGCACACTTTGTGTCCCAATTTATGGTTTTTATCATTTGTGAGTTATTTTGGTTATGTTTTTCATCATAACCCATTATATGTACATTTTTTGAACATTGTGTTGATTTGAAAGCATTAATGTCCATAGCTTGTATTATTGGTAACTATTGTTGTTATTTTGATACAAGTACTTCATTTATGTGTCTTTATTTCAATTTTAGAGTCTTGTGAGTCTTTATTTTCATATTTCATACTTTAATTGATTAAATTTGGTGCTAATATTGAATTTGTGTGTCAAGTAAAACTTGTAAATATTATTTTGTATCTCTAACTCATTCCTTGTTATTTTTATGTCTATGTTATACTTAATATTGTTTCCTTATCTCTACTAAGCTTTTCTCCATTCTTATATATCCTATATTACTATTCTCTACTTCTCCCTTAATTTCTCTTCTATTATTGCATTTTCATACATTCATGTGCCCTTATGCATATCACTATCATGCATGTGCTCATTTTTAGATCCTATAGATGTATACTTGTATGCTTCTAGGCTTACTTCATTTGCATACTTGCATGCTTCCCGAATTTGCATCATGCATCATACTTTACATGCACCCTTGATTTATTTAATGCTTGTGTGAGTATGCATTGCATTAGCATCATCCATTACATTAGATACACCTCGTGTTATCAATCTCAAGATCTCAATCTCTAACTACTAACATTCACTAACTCCTACTAACTTATTTCTAACCTTTATTTCCATTTGTTATTTTGATTATCAATTTATAATTAATGTTTTTATATTACCAATTATCATCTTAATCTCTACACTTAACTCTCACTTCTCTTTATTTTTATTTTTATTCCTTATTTATGTTCTTGTTATTTTTGCATTTAATTTACAATCTCTACTCCTACTCCTTTATTCATTTGCTTTAATTTGTAATTATTATTACATGTCCTTTTTTATATCATTTATGCTTTATCTGGTCAATTACATCAAGTTCTCCACTTATTTTTATGTTTAATTTCTACTTTATTTGCTGCCAGAAACCAAAAATAAACCAAAACTATTTTTGTTCTTTTGTTGGACAATTAATCTCTTATTAATAAAATGGTATCTTTTGCATTTATGTTTCAATTCCTTTTCACTAAATAAATCCTTTTTCATTTTCTCACTTTTTAATTAAATATGGAATTTTACATATTTCTTAATAAAAATCGAGCATTTTCATAAATATTTTATTTTCAATTTTCATATTATTAACAAATATTGTGCTTTTATGTGATATTTGTGATGTTGTTATTTTTGTTGATCACAAAAACAATACAAATGCAAGAATATGAATCACAATTTTCTTTTATTTATTGGTTTTTCAAATAAAATGATTTAATTATGTGATCAATAATTCATGATGTGAGAATGCCCATCCAAGGTATAAAATTCACATTATGAGGCCTAATTTGATGGAAACTCATGTTGTGAATTAATGGTTCGTGTAATTAATCAAATGATAATTTTAAATGCTTTTCTAAAATCATTTTTATTTTGAATTCATTTTCAAACATTTATTATTTATTTAGGCTTTTTAAGTTATTTTTCTATTAAAATTCTCAAAAATATCCATTTTCATTTCTTTTTGAAACCAAATACATTTTAAAGTATTTTGGTTTTCAAAGTTATTTTCTTTCATTTTACAAATAAAATGTTTTATTGCCCCGAAACTCGGAACATGGAGCAATCATGGAGAGGATATTCGCAAAATGTGTTAGTCATTCTCATCTCCCTTGTCTTTAGTTTATTTTAATTTCTTTTATTGCTTTTATTTCTCATATTTCATTATTTAGCATACATATATTTGTTCATAACATAACTTTGCCATGATTACCATGCCATGGGTTAATTGTTTTCCTTTTTATTGCTTTATTTACATTTTACTTATTCGCTTGTTTATAACATGTTATCATGGATTATGCTATGCTTATATGATATCATCATGACATGTAGATTTACAATGTTTACATGCTTTCTCAATTTTCATGTTTATAATTCAATATTATATTTTTATGCTATTATGCCATGTATATCATGTGTGCAATGTTATGTAAATTAGTTTAGCCTTTACCATGATCATACATCATTTTACCATATTCATGCGTCATTTTGTTATACTTTTATGCTTGTGTGTATATATTATGTGTACATTTGCATGTAGTAATTGATATATAATAGTACATAGTTCTTGGAAGCACTGTACATAAAGTAAGGCCGGCAATGCTCAACACCCAAGAGACATGGAGATGCCTCAAACAAAAGAGCCTAATCCTACTGACATCAAAATTTGAACCTAATGCTTTATACAATGGGCGAATGCGGTTCCAAGCAAGGGATCCGAGTTTTCCTAAAGTCCCTAAAATGGACAATTTCTTGGGTAATACCGAGTGGTGACACTTTTTTCTCCTGCTCGAGCGGTAGGTTATAAGTGCATTTATGCCATCCCTAAGCTCTTTCAGTACTCCCCTCACTACCCTCTATTTTCCCATAACAAGGAAAAAGGGTCAGTGATCCAAATAGTGTCTAGTCGGACCCACTAGCATCAACATATATATTTTTTCATCTTCTTCCAGGTAGTAATTTTATCTTTACCTAGTCTAGTATGAGTCAACTTTAATTGTTGCCACCATGCAGTAGCCCTACCACGCAATTTGGCTGCTACCAAAAGCACATGGTTGTTTTCTGGCACTCTTTTAAACTGTAAAATTTCCTCAATAGTAGCTAACCAATAAAAGAACTCCTCTAGCTTAAGGCTACCATGGAATTTTTGAATTTCAGTGTGCATTCTCGCCTTCTAACGCCTAGTATCCTCTTCTACAGTTGCTCTAAATCGTCTGTGAGGAACTTCCTTATAATCTTCGTCCTCATATTCACTACTCTCTTAATCATAATTACCCATAAAATTATTATTATTTCATGGGGCTGGATTGGTTCAGATCAGATTGCCCATAAGCACGGCCATTCTCTTAGTCACCTGTTCCATCACCTGCTCAAATCGCTCATCCATCAGTTGAGTGATCTGTTTCTCCATATCACGCTCATAAACTTCCTCAATACGTTGTTGTTTCCTAGGTGCCATGTCTATCCAAGGAACGTATTGTGGCTCTGATGCCAACTGACATAGCAGAAGTCCAGTATATTAGAGATAATTGTTGAATGTTGTTGATTCATGCATGAATACCCGTTAAACAACCTTATATTAATCTATTAATTCAAAGAATACCTAGAATAATAGGCATCAATAATCGTTGATTCTCAAAGCATACTTGAAAATTGGAGGAAGATAGATAATTCTATTAAAATCAATTAAAAATGTCTCTAAACATCCTAAAAGATGAATAAATATGGTTCAATACAGAACCCTAAAAGGGAAAAGCCAAAAAGACCAAAGATAAACTAAAATGAACATAAACTTCAAAGGTAATTTTGAGTCCCTAAATGATGGAATTTGAGCCTAAAACTTGGCCCATTAAAAATAAACCAAATAACAAATATAGGTCTCTGAATCAGCTTTGTTTTGATATATTATAGGCTTCGTGGCTCATCTGGAGTTGAAAATTAGAGCTCTTTGAAGCACCATTGCACACTTTCTCCTATCAAACTTGTCAAAGCACTTTAAGGCCATCTGATTTGCATCATAAATAAATAACTTCATAATATATCATATATCTAAGAAAAAAATAAATGCTTATAATGCAAGAAGAGAAAAAAATAAAAATAATCAACTTACTCAAGAGTGTAATTTAATCCTTAGATCTCCACATGCTTTATTAAGATGGGAAGGAAAGACGGACTTTAAACGCAATGGCAACAAACCGAATGCAAATAACATGTGATCCTAGCAATGGGACTTTAACAATTACTTTTGCTAAGTGATTCTTTTAATTAAACGACATATGTTTATTAATTTTATCAAAGCCTCTAGATTTTTACATTCTCTTTTCTCCCTTATTCTTTGTAACTTAATAGCTTATTTATAAACTCTATAAATCAAAAGGAAAAGAAAATAAGATCAATTATTAACTGATGTTATACAAATAATCATTTTGAAAATTTCATAAAATCGAGATATTATAGTTAGGATGATATTATTTTAATAAAAAGCAACTTTAAATAACACTTAAAAAACAATTTTTTCATATCGATGAATGCCTCAGCAAAGGGACGATTGTATGACCAAAGAGACATTAAGCCCTCTTGGGCTTTATCTTACTTTTTGACTAGGCTTTTGGGGGTCTTGGGCTTAAATTTTGAGATTTTAAAACTTAAAATAGACTTGGGTTTGTACTTGAATTTGGATTTTGACCAAATTTATGCCACTACTTTTTCCATGCACCATTTTATTTTAATTTCAATTATCATTAGGTTTTGTGGCATTCCAATCTTACATGTATCTAAAAACTAGGTAGTAAAAGCTTTCCCCCACTTTGACATGTATTTGAAAAATGCAAGTTTGCAAAACTTATGGCAAAGTATACATTAACAAACATGAAAATGATACCAATATTGTGTGTTAAAAGTATGTCTAGTTGGACACTTGAAAGAACTTGATTCATAAAACAAGTGGTTTTGTTAGAGTTTTCATTGTCACCCTCAGTCATCTGAAAGGCAAACAACTTAAATGGCAAGTTGTATCCACTAGCTTTGATGTCATCATACTAAGAGGAAAAAAATATATTGAGTGAGGTCATCATTCTGCCATCATCCTTAGTGTTACTAAACCAAGAGATGAAATAGTTTTGACCACTCTGCCTTGTGGATTTCTAAGAGTTTTAAGACTGAAAAATAATTCCAACCCATTCACCTTGTGGCATTCCGAAGAAACTTGGAATAAAAGTGTTAAACGTATCGACTGCCATGAGGTTTATTTACTCAAGAAGTCATCATTCTGTCATCAACCTTGAAGTTACTAAATCAAAGGGGTAGAAAAAGTTTTAACCAATATGTTTTGAAGTTATTTCTCAAATGTTTTAAAACTAAAAGTTAGTTTGAATTTGTCTACCTTGGATAATATCTAAAGAGTTTTGAAATTGTTTAAAGAAGTCAAAATTTGGTGTCTACTTAGGTAACAATTAGATTTTTAGGATATGCTTACTTAGCCACGTTTTGGATTTTTTACAATTTTGTGGTTTTCCCATATTTGAAAAATTTTACAGTTAGTTGAAATCTTAAAGGATTGAAGCTTGAAAGTTTATTGTTGTCTAGTATTTAAAACTATTTGAGATAACATTTGAGCTATTTTAAAAGGGAAACATGGTAATTTTTTCTTTGTAAAATTGATTTTTATATGTGTTTTGAATTGAATTGGTAAAATTTTAAGCTAATTTGGCAAAAAATGAACTTTTTAGTATTTAAGTGATAATTTGCTTATGTTTAAAATGTCCATTTGACAATTTGTCTAAAAAGATATAAGAACTTCTTTTCTTATCTTTTATTTTTGTTATCCACATATCAATCCATGTTCTTATTATTTTTATTTACTTTCATTTCTTCATATTGTCTACTTTTGCTACCGATGATCTCTTGATTAAGAATATATGCCACTTGTCATCTATCAATAGAGATGTTTAGTCTACACCATAAAGCTAGAGGTTCCTATAGTTGCAAATGTGCACTCTCACATCTATTTCACTACATTAAGAGAGGTTGGCAAGTTAATTTTTATTAATTATACTTAGGTTAGATAATATATTTCTTGAAAATATGATGAAAAATAAAAGAATTTAAAACAGTGGCTGAAATATTACACTGGGGCGGTATGCCTAGCCATATTAGGGTAATTGCCTCCTTGATTGTACAATCACATATTCATTGAGGTGATCATTCCAATGCTTTAGGTTTGGTTGTACCACCAAATTGCTTCTACATAAAGATTTTTACCATAATGAAATGGCGATTACCTCTATAGATATGTTGTAATGTGATTTTTCATAATTTTACATTAATTTGATAGAAAACTCCTCGATTTAACTCATTTCATCATCTATAGCTTGACAAAAATAATTTTAAGGGTGTTAGGAACTTTAATAGATCTTGTTCTTAGTACAAGGATCTATTAGAACTACTTAGAGTGAAGATTTACAACATTGATTTTGGGGATGTAATCCTTTCTAATGCCATATAGTAGTTGGTGGAATGAATTGCCAATCACTTCTTACTTTGATGTAAAGGCGGTTTTACTCTACTCATACTTCTCACCTTCCTTTTAGTGAGATGATGTTGAATCCTATGTCCTTTGCCATTATTATTATGATTGACTACTATGGATATCTATCCATTTGATCGTAGCATCCAATAAGGTACTCTAGATAGGCTAGCCTTTAAAGTGGACCATTTAGGATATGACCCCTAAGATGAAAGGTGCACATACGTTGACATTTGAGTATATTTAAGCCTACTATACCATCGTATATATTGAAGCTATTTGATCTCCTTGTCAGGTGGATCAGCTTGTTAGAGATTTATTGGTGTACATCTTAGGCACCAGATTATTTGTAGATATGGCAAACTTTATCAACTTGATGTTTCCATTACTGTTATATGACTTAGATGTAGTATCTTTATATGAAAAATTAGCGCTCTATTGGCATTCCTGTAGCATACTATGGAAAAAGTAATACAACATGGGAGGAGGTTATATGGCTTCTAACATATAGTTCTTGTATGATTTCTTCCTCTTTGACATGTTCTTTAACTTTTATTTCTAGATTTCATATTAACTATTCTTACAATAATAGGTATGTGGTTTAAAGATTCATTTTTTGGATGAGATGGTTCCTATATCTATTGAGAGGCTTTTCCTATTTTGAGTTAAAGGGGTACTTGTCGTACTACATCACGTGCTATTGCTCGAGGCTTACCTATTTTGTAGGTGCATCATGATTTATAGGGCCGTATTATTGATTGGTCTAAGACCATGACTGAGTCAGCTACATTATCCTATAAAAGAGTGTGATTGCAGGGTCCTGACTATAGGATATGTTATATTGATAAGCGCATTCTATGCATGCATAGAGGTCTATCTAATAAAAGAGTGACACATTACCTTTCTTCCTCTATTTTCTAAATAAAGCACTTAGAAGGGGAGGAGTTAGAGCAGGCTTTGGCAGGGTGGGAGACTACTTCCTTTTTTAAGCAATCGCAACTGTTACAAGGAGTTTAATTAGATTTATATTTTTTAAAGGCTTCCTTTGCCTTTTAAGCTTATTGTTTAGGTATTCTATTACCTCGCTACTTTATTTCTTTTGCTTTTGCAAAGTACCCAAATTAATTTATTGGATTTGTAGCTTTCATAACCATAAGACACTCCTTCTACTTCTTGATCTAGATCCCTAACTTCTTTATAGAGACCTCTTTAGCGAACTAAGACTGTTTCTGATGCAAACAAACAAACACCAACCATGTTGATAAGCATGATGATCTACTCAAGTATGATGGTCCAATGACTAGAACCCACATGAAGAAGTTCAAGGATGCTTTAGGAGTGTTCGTGAAGCAAGAGATGAAGCTTGAGGTGATGAATCAAAGTACAAGTGCAAATGGAGCAAAGTTTGACAAAAGGGCAAAATCGTCTCTTTTACACCTTATTATCATATTTTGACCTTCAAAATGAAGAATTCATGTCAAACTATTCAAGTGGAGTGATTTCCATTCAAAATGCATAAAGTGCAATTTTGAAGATTTTTGAAGGTTCTACAAAATGCTAAGGGAATCTACAAGAATCAAGAATCTTTTAAGAATATTCTCAATAAATAAAACCCTAGATGTGATGGAGAACGGCTATTATTCATATTTAAAGAGTTGGTCAAATTTTGCTTAGTTATCATGAGTTGTCAATTTGACATTTCAAAGCTTAGTTGTCTTGAGTTGTCAATTTAACTTTTCAAAGCTTAGTTGTCATTAGTTATCATTAACAGTCATTAGTTATCATTAGTAGTCATTAGTTGTCTTATTTTTTTAGGAATCCTCTTTAGTTAAGGATTTTCCTTTATAGGAGTCTTTAGGAATAAGTAAGAAACCTATTCCTTTAAGGATTAGGATGTTCACATGCTAATATAAAGGCTATAGCATTGTAATACGAATTTTAATATATTATTATCAAAAATTCAAATTCTTGTGAGGTATAAGTCCTTTTCTTTTGTTCTTAAAAGAACTTTAGTGAATTTATCAAGTGATAGCTTGGTACATTAAAACCTATCTTAATTTAGACTTAAAATTGACTTAGTTAATTTAGGTTTATATTAAACAAACCTTTAATTCTTTATAATTAAGGTTCTTAAGTATAAGTTATTTAAGGGTCTTGTTGGGAATTAGAGTTTTCTTTTGCTTGGTTTATGAACAATCCTTAGCAAAGTTATCAAGATTGAATACGGGTTTGGTACAAGTTAACCATGTTCGTATCATTTGGTATCAGAGCTTTGGCTCATTAATCAAGTACGTATCTTTACTTTTCTTCTTGTTTGCATTTAATCTAAAAAATCATTACTTCTTTCAAATTCTTTTTTTTTTCTTTATTTTCTTAAGTCAAATTCGTTCTTTTCTCTATATTCCAATCTATTTCTAGTCATTAAACACAAAAAACAAAATCGTTTCTACTCTTGTTATTTTGCATCTTAAGAGTCTTATTTGTCGTAAATACATATCAATTTGAGTTTTTTTTTATTTGGTCATTTTAGCATCTATTATATATATAAAAAAACAAAAAAAAAAGGAAAAGTAAAAAAGAAAGAAAAAAAAGAGAAAAAAAAAAGAAGAGTTTGATTTGTGATTAAAAAGTTGAATTGATCAAAGTTGAATTCAATTCGACCTAAACTATTCCAAGTTGTTGTTTTGATTCTAAATTCAATACCTTTACTTTATTTCAATTCTAAATATTCTACTCTTCTTCTTAAGTTGCATTTTGGGTTGTTTAAACACTTACTCTAAATTTTCTTATTTTTTGTCTTGTTTGGATATTGTCTTTGTTTGTTGCATTTTTCTTTGGCTTTTATAGTCAAATTTGAGTTTAAATTTTGCTTTTTTTTGTTTTGTATTGAGCTTAATTTGATAATTAGTAACTTTAGTTCCATAAGAACTATAAGAAAGGAATTTGAGAGGTAAAAGGTGAGTGGTGAGCTCATAAGAGGGTAAAAGCCTAAATTGACTGAAACACGAGCGTTGTGTGACATTCTTTGAGTGTAAACATGTGAGGGAGTGTTACTTGTGAGTTTTTTTTTTCTACTTTATTTATAATATGTCAGTTTCGAAAGAGGCTAAAAAGGATCCCAAATGGAAGCATTTTATGAAGGCAATGCAAGAAAAAATGAGTCAATTAATGAATAGCCATCAAGAGGTTCAAGAGTGAATAGGGAGGATGGAGTGAAGTCAAAACACAACAACCACTACAAATTAAATCGCACCAATACAAGTCCATAGAGGGAGATGGCATAATGATGATGATGAATATGTTGATGAGAGTAATCAAGAGCGTAGGAGGAAAGATAACAACCTTGGGAGTATAAAGATGAAAATCCCTACTTTTCATGGTAGAAGCAATCCTGAAGCATATCTAACCTGGGAGAAAAAGGTAGATTTCGTGTTTGATTGTCACAACTACTCTAAGGAAAAGAAATTTAAGCCTTAGTTTGGTGGGACCAACTGGTGGTTTCAAGAAGGCGTTGTGAAGAAGAACCTATCTTTACATGGCAAGAGATGAAGACCATCATGCGAAAGAGATTTGAGCCAAATCATTACTATAGAGATTTGCTCAATCGACTTCAAAGTCTTAAACAAGGTTCAAAAAGTGTTGAAGAGTACTACCAGGAGATGGAGATAATTTTGATTTGTGCCAAAATTAATAAAGATCATGAATAGACCATGGTACGTTTCTTGAATGGGCTAAATAAGGAGATTGCTCATGTGGTGGAATTACATCAATATATGGAGCTAGAAGACATGTACCACATGGCACTCAAAGTGGAGCAACACTTGAAGGGGAGAACTTTCAAGTCTCATGTGACTATAACAACATCCAATTGAAAGTCAAAGTGGAAAGAGAGTGACAAAAGCACTTCCAAACCTAAATTTGACAAAGGAACCAAGGAAGGAGGGAGTTCAAAGCAAGTCAAAGCACCTAAGCTCAAAATAAGCTCCATTGAATGTTTCAAATGCAAGGGAAGAGGACACATGCAAAGTGATTGTCCAAATAAAAAGGCCATGATCATTGTTAATAAAGAGTATGATAGTGAGGAGGAAGAGGAGGATGATGAGATGCCCCCACTTGAAGATGCAAGTAATGTTGAAGAAGACCTTAAGAACGTTGACTACAAAGATTTTCTAGTTGCAAGGTGAACATTGAGTACACAAACAAAGGTAGAAGAGGATGAGCAATGTGACAACATCTTTCATGCAAGATGTAGAGTTAAAGGAAATGTATGTTGTTTGATCATTGATAGAGGTAGTTGTACAAATGCAGCTAGTACTTTTATAGTTGAGAAACTTAATTTACCAACTTTGAAACATCCCAGACCATATAATTTGCAATGGTTGAATGATTATGGGGAGGTTAGGGTTACTAAATAAGTACTTGATATGTTTTCTATAGGGAAGTATGTTGATGAGCTCCTTTATGATGTTGTCCCCATGCAAGCTGGTCATATTCTTTTAGAGCGTCCATGGAAATTTCATAGAAGGGTTACTCATGATGGTTTTATAAACAAATACTCTTTTTTCATGGATGGTAAAAATATTGTACTTTCACCTTTGTCACCCAAAGAAGTTTATGAAGATCAAAAGATAATGAGAGAGAGAGAACGTGTGCATGAGAGAAAAAAACAAAAGAATGCACAGCAAAAGGAGAGTTGTAAGAAAACAAAGGAGGGGTGTGAACAAAGAGTGGAAAAAGGAGAGCTAATAGTGGATGAGCAAAAGAAATGAGAGGCGCATGCAAAAGGAGAGATTGAGGGAAAAAAGAAAGAGTGGCAAGTGAGTTTTTATACAAAAGATAGTCATGTGAAGAGGGCATATTTTTCTGAAACGCTAATGATTGTGCTTATGTACAAAGAGGTGTATTTTACTATTAATGAACTTGACATTTCTTTGCCTAGTGTTTTTGTGTCTCTTTTGAAGGAATCTGTAAATTTGTTTCCTGAGGAAGTGCCAAAGGGGTTACCACCCTTAAGAGGAATTGAGCATTAAATAGATTTCATCCCTGGTTCCCAAATTCCAAATAAGCCACCTTATCTGTGTAATCCCGAGGAGACAAAGGAGTTACAAAGACAAGTGGAGGAGCTAATGGATAAAGGGCTGATTAGAGAAAGCATGAGCCCATGTGTTGTACCCATTTTATTGGTACAAAAGAAAGATGGTTCATGGCATATGTGTGTTGATTGTAGAGCTATCAACAAAATAACAGTTAAGTATCGCCATCCCATTCCTCATTTAGATGACATGCTTAATGAATTGTATGGTGCATGCATTTTCTCTAAAATTGATCTTAAAAGTGGTTACCATCAAATTAGGATGGGAGAAGGGGATGAATGGAAAACTACTTTTAAAATAAAATATGGGTTATATGAATGGTTAGTTATGGCCTTTGGATTAACTAATGCACCTAGTACTTTCATGAGATTAATGACCCATGTTTTGCGTGCATTTTTAGGGAAGTTTGTAGTTATTTATTTTGATGATATACTTGTTTATAATAAGTCATTAGATGAACAACTTGATCATGTACGTTTAGTTTTTGATGTTTTGCGCAAAGAAAGGTTGTATGCTAACCTTAAGAAATGTTCTCTTCGCATGAGTAAACTCATTTTCCTAGGGTTTGTGGTGAGTGTACAAGGCATTGAAGTGGATGAAGAGAAGGTTAAAGTGATCAAGGAATGGCCTACACATAAGTCTATTGGAGAAGTTCGTTCATTCCATGGTTTAGCAAGATTTTATAGAAGATTTGTTCGAGACTTTAGCACAATTGCTGCACCATTAACTGAAGTAATTAAGAAGAATGTGGGATTTAAATGGGGAGATGCACAACAGAAAGTATTTAACATGCTTAAGGATAAGTTAATTTCAGCACCTTTACTTTCTTTACCTAACTTTTCTAATATTTTTGAAATTGAATGTGATGCCTCAGGTTTGGTTATTGGAGCTGTCCTTATGCAAGAAGGAAAGCCAATAGCTTACTTTAGTGAAAAGTTGAATGGAGCTACCTTGAAGTATCCTACATATGACAAAGAAATGTATGCATTAGTTCGAGCCTTACAAACATGGCAACATTACCTATGGCCCAAAGAGTTTGTGATTCACACTGATCATGAATCTTTGAAGTATTTGAAGGGACAACAAAAGCTAAATAAATGCCATGCTAAATGGAGTGAGTTTATTGAATCTTTTCCATATGTCATAAGGTATAAACAAGGTAAGGAAAAGATAGTTACTAATGCATTATCTTGAAGGTATGTACTTCTTTCTATTCTTGATGCTAAGTTATTAGGTTTTGAGTACATAAAGGAATTATATGTGAATGACCATGACTTTAGCAAATTTTATCATGCATGTGAAAAGGTTGCATTTGATAAGTATGCGTAGTATGTGTGAACTCTTGGTAAGGGAAGTACATAAGGGTGGATTAATGGGGCATTTTGGTATTGCTAAGACTTTAGATGTTCTGCATGATCACTTTTATTAGCCTAACATGTGAATGGATGTACAAAGATTTTGTGATAAGTGCATTGCATGTAAGCAAGCAAAGTTTAAGTCTAAGCCTCATAGGTTATATATGTCGCTACCTATACCTAGCATGCATTGGGTTGATATCGCTATGGATTTTATTTTAGGTTTACCTAGGTCAAAACATAGTCGTGATTCAATATTTGTGGTTGTGGATCATTTTTCAAAGATGGCATATTTTATTACATATCATAAAACTGATGATGCTTCTAATATTGCTAATCTTTTCTTTAGGGAAATTGTGTGTTTACATGGTATGCCTAGAACTATTGTTAGTGATAGGGATGCTAAGTTCCTTAGCTATTTTTGGAAGACTTTGTGGGGTAAACTGGGGACTAAGTTATTATTCTCTACTACATGTCACCCCTAAACTGATGGTCAAACAGAGGTAGTAAATCGCACCTTGGGTCAGTTATTGCGCACATTGATTAAAAATCATTTGAAACCACATATTGAATTTACTTATAATCGTAGAGTGCATTCATCTACTCATTATTGTCCTTTTGAAGTCGTTTATGGTTTCATTCCTTTGAGTCCATTAGATTTATCATCTTTGCCTTTACATGTGCAAATTGATTTAGATGGTAAAAGGAAGGTTGATCTTATTAAGGCATTACATGAAAAGGTGCACATGAATATTGAACAAAAGAATGCAAAATTTGCCCAACAAGTTAATAAAGGGTGTGTAAGAGTGATATTTGAACCTGGTGATTGGGTTTGGGTACACTTAAGGAAAGAAAGGTTTCCTAGTTTGCGCAAGTCTAAGTTACATCCTAGGGGTGATGGCCCTTTTCAAGTTCTAGAAAGGATTAATGATAATGCTTATAAAATAGA
>CATIWM010067326.1:0-12560 GCA_949671775.1 Mallotus repandus
AAACATGGTTGTTGGTGTTAGGTTTTGCTAGTAGTTTTAAAAAGAAATCATCTACAAGTCTCTTCACTTGAATCTCTCTCTCTTTTGCAAGTTCAGGTCCATGCTCAATTATATATGCTGTCTAAAAATATAGGGAAAAGGTGCATTCATGCCGTTAATGTTTATCCCGTGGAGTGAATAGGCCCTTAATGTATTTTTTGGACCAAAGAAACACGGGATCAAGTTTATTTAGAAATCGAAGCCCGTTGTTCTAACGGCAGCTTCTTTCTCTATTAACTCAGTTGGCGTGACCATCTTTTATAAAAAGAAAAAGTCATAAACAAAAAAAAAAGTTTTCATTATACAATTGTCTTCTTTAAACCCAACACCAACTCATAAACAAAAAGTCTTCATTTCCTTAAACACATATCGTCATGACTCCACCATCATTAGAACACCACCACCTCATCACGACGTTGCTACTGCTAACATTCACAACAATCACCACCTTCTCTGCCATGCACTGCCCCAACTGCAGCACAACTCCGGTCCCTTATCCTTTCAGCACATCACCCACCTGCGGTGACCAGTCATATAAAATCTGGTGTGATGGAAGCAAACTCATGTTTGATACACTCAACAACTCATATCCAATCATTTCTATAAACACAACCCTTCAACGTCTAATAATCCAATCAGCGCACCTCTTACCAAATACATATGCGTAACCTCATATTTCATGATCGACGGTAACCATTTCTTGTGCTCCTTCGTTGTCCTCTCTTATGGGTCCTACTTCTTTGTCTTCTACTAGGATGGAGTATGAAGTTGTCAGCGGTGACTACTCAGTTGTAGAGGTGGAGGTGGGGCAGCTGATGACAGCGACAAAGGAATCACCTCCGATGAAGTGTGTTGCTTCATTGATTAAAATTTTTGCTTCTCCCATTTCAACAAGAATTCTAGCAACTTTTGACACTACCAAAAAAAGTGAGCAAACCTCCTTTGCATCCAAAGGATGAATGGCATCTGCCAACAATGATTTGCATGACGACTTTGAAACACCCGAAGCTGTCGAAGTTTCAATGTGGCAAGTAGGAGCAACAGACAAGAAAGAGAATAAACTAGAAACTCTGACTGAATTTACCTGTTGATATTGCATGATATTATAAATTTTTTTCATCCTTCTTGTCTATACCAAGAACCTTTTGAAAGTTTCTCTTTTTGGATTCTTCTAAGAAGTTATAAATTGATGATCCAATAGCAATGAAAGCAGCAACATTTATTTGTTCAATGGAGCCTTTATTGTTACCATATCCTCCACAAAAATGGGCCACCTTCTGCTCATAGCCTTCTAAATATTTTCAGTCAACACATAAACAGATGTTGCAAGTTTATCAAAAACTTCGATAAACAGATGTTGCAAGTTTTGAGCATGAGTTTCATATCAAGTTGCATCACATTCGAGCTGTGTTAAAAGCTTGAGCAAGTGCAGTAGATGCCTTTCATTCAACCGTTAGATTATGACAGTTGAATTCCATGACATGAAGGTCCAACCGATGGGAAACATATCTAACAACAGTCCTCTTTCCATAGCCTACAATAATAATAATAATAATAATTAGCAAGACAGACCTTGAGCTCGTAGAAGCAAGAGGCGTGGAGGTCGATTAAATGAGGCTGCTTGATTGGAGAAGATGATTCGAGTTTACATCGAAGAGAAAAAGAAGAAATAGTTTGTTGTAGAATTGAAATAGTGGTTAGAAAGGTGGAGGTTAATAGTGATTGCAAATGTGGGTTGCAACAGATCGCGACCTGCTCCACAACGTCGCACCATGTGAGGCTACTGCCGTCGCTTGGGAGTTCGTCACTAAACCAGTGACCTTGCGCATCTTCGTCCAACAAGCAGCAGCCAGCGATAAAGCAGCCTCCCCATTGCAAGCTCCAGCACCTTCAAAGTCCCGTCTCTAACCGAAGCTTGGTGCAGCTTTAAGGCACCTCTCGACCCTCACCAACGATAGGGTGAGGATGCTCTACTCGACACAGCAGCTCCGCCATTATCTAAGCCACCTCCGCCACTCTCTTGTGCAATAACACCATTTTGGTAGCAGAGCAAGGTGGGTTTAAGGTGGTGGTGGTGGGTTGTTAAGATGAAAGGTAAAAAGGACACGGGTGGCATGGTGGTAGCCACATTATTGTATTTTTCTTTTCCTGAATACAACATTAGTCATTTGCCACGTAACATGTAGTTAACAGAGTCAAGAATTGTCGTTATAGCAGGGGTTTAAACCTCTTAAAAAACTTAATTCTATATTTTTTTGGTCTAAAAAATATATTAAGTGTCTATCCACTCCAACAAGTAAACATTAAGGGCATGAATGCACCTTTTCCCAAAAATATATGTTCATGAGCACATTTCTAAATCATGTGCAAAATCAGAAAATAAAAAAGACCCACCACCACACCTTTTCAGTACAACACTTGGTCTCTTCACAAGGCAATCAAGAAATTGCACATAAGTTTTATATTCATTTATTTATTTTTGTATAATAGCATGAACTTTGAGTTGAATATGTTAACGATGGCCGGTGAATCTTGGTCTAGTTACCGAAGAGCTCCCTATTTTCTATCCCGTCCCAATAGTATTGGATTGCACTGTTAAAAAAAATACATTAATGATGTACTAAAACTGGATTTGTTTGTCATATATAAAACTAACAAAATTTTGTTGAGAAGACAAAAACTTACTTTGTGTTTGGTAAAATTAAAATTAAACATTAATTTTTAAGTGAAGCGTACAACAAAAACGTTGTTAGAAGAATAACAAATTCAGAAAATTTTTAGTATTAAATATAAATGATTATTTCATAACTATAATTGCTAAAAATCATTAAAAATTTTAAATCAAATATTTTAAATTGAATGTATTAAATTACAATATGTATATATACACAATCACACACCAACTCACCATAATTAAAAGTTACTAAAATTTTTTAAATGTATTAAGTAGAAGTTTTAATTTAATTATTTTGAATTTTTTACAAGTTTAGGTGATTTTAGACTTAATTCAAGAACTTAAGTTGGATTATTAATATATCACATCAATATAGAGATATACCCATTATTAATTTAATAGAAATTAAAAAAGATAAAAAGATATGGGGTAAAATAGCCACAACGCGACACTCTCAAGATGGTCAATTTCCTTCTTAAAAAAAAAATTAAAAAATGGCAATTTCTTTCTTGAAAAAAATAATCCCTTCTGTAAAAAGGTTAAGTAACTCCACTACTTCAACACACAGCAATCAATAAATCCCTTTGGTACTAAATGAAATCAAAGAACTGAAATAAACAAAACAAAGTGTGCTGAAAATTAACTATATATTTGGTCAAAAAAAAAAAAGAAAATTAACTACATATGAGCAACTTCAGTCATGCTTAATCCTAAAATAATTACTTAGAATAAAAAACAAAAAAAGAAAAATAAAAGAAGTTAGCTAAATCAGCCTTCCGAAGAAGATAGACAAAAATATCCACCATCCACAAAAACAAGAGGGTAATGCAAATATTGAACTCCGAAGACAGCAGGAAAGGGCTTCGCAAAAAAAAAAAAAATTTTCCTTTCTTCTAACTGATTTTTTCACATGTGATAATAACAGGCTAATCAATGATACAAATGGATGATATAATGCTTGTGCATTTCACATCCTAAAACTGGATCCTATGCAAACAATAATTTTACATGGATTTCGAGCTAGATAAATCAATAGCAGGCATTTTCCTTCCAACTGGGAAGGAACCTGCAATGACAGACAATAAATGCACTGGAGATCAGTTCCTGTGTCAGCTTGCCTGTTATGACAGTTGTATCTTATCTTGCCGAAGTGCCTGTTGGAGCTGAATAACTTGTTGCCGCTGTTCTGGTGGCAATGAATTCAATTGCTCTGGAGTGAGGTTCAACACTTGCTGCAATAATGCAGATTCCACATCTGGAGAAAGCTGCAATTGAGTAAGGGGAACAGGGTTAGCTTGCATCTATGGAACTATGAGCATTTCTTGACTTAAACATCATATTGAATTTGCTGCATCCAAAAATATATATATATATAGAAGTAAAAAGGCAGCACAATCATAATGGTTACCACTCCTGTGCACAATTCATGTATACAAGCAAGATGCTAAAACTTCAAACATTTTATCATGATACTACAGAAGATCCTGTTATTCTCTAGAAATTGTAGGATAGTTGAAATAATTCCCATTTGCATTCCACTTCCACAGTCAGTATTATCATGAGCAGACTCTGGAAAGGATTTGATTAACATTTGAAATTAACAAGTACATGCAATATGTTTTTTGCAACCCAGTCACCTAGCACAACAGACAGACAGTCCAACAAGAACATGCGTCAAAATTGTCTACTGTGACAATAAAGAATAGTTGAAATCTGCTCATTATAAGCGGCATTCTTTAAGGGTTGGAACCCATTTGATTGTGCCGGTTGAGAACAAGAAGTTTTAAGGCCTAGGTGGAAGGTGTAGATGTGCACCTAACAGACGTGAGGTCGCAAATATAAAAAATGTAAAAGAAAAAGATTGAACCTTAAAATACAAGACATATAAGCTTATTAAGAAAACTACAAATATTCATAAAGTAAAAATTGCACAAACCTGATGTTTTCTCAATTCAAAATAAGGATGAAAATGAAGATTAAGAAATAATTCAACTCCTACTAAATAGAAACAATCTCCAAAGGAACCATAAGACTTATAATCAAACTTGGCAGGATCTTCTTCATCATTATCCTGACATTCACATTGATCAATTCCAATTTATTATTCATCTTCATCACCTTCATTCGTTTTGAGAATTAACTTCCTAGTCTCATGTACAAAAAAACCTATTGGCCTCGGATGAGAAGTTTCTTTGGCCTTTTCCATTGGCCTAGACTTGGACTGGATGTAGGCATGACATTTTGCAGTTGATTAATCATGTAACATAGGCCTCCTATTCAGTTCCCCTAGCAATAATATCTTATGTCCCATAAAACTTTTTTTTTTTCATTGTCTTCTTTTGATTTGATATGGTGGGCAGATGGAAGTCTCATAACTCTTTTTCCTTGTTTGAATATTTGATGGATTATATTTAAAATTATAATAATAATTACAAAAACATGAGGACAATTTTACAAGGCATGTTTGTGCCTTGTGCTGCTTGCCTCATGAGGAAAGCCTACCTTAAACAAGTTGAAGAGCTGAGACGGGGCCTCAATATTGCCCACCTCAATGATTAGAGACAGACCATAAAAGCATTGTGACCAGATTATTATAATGAGTGAAGATTTCCAGCTGCCCAAGGATTAAGTGTAAAATAGTAATGCTTCTTCCTCTCATTATCACTTCAGAGATAAATTAAGAATCAATGCACTGCCATGTTTGATGATCAGTTTAATACATTAAAATTGGCAAAGCAGATCCTGAAGAAACCTCCATAGGAGGTCAAATAAAAGCTGCATTTCTTGCAATCCTCCTGCTTGACTCCTTTCCTGTTACTGGTCTATTTTCCATCAACTTGTTGCTATAATCTGTTGCTAGATTTAGTAGAAAACAAAAATACCATTCACAGCTTAAACTTGATCAGAAGACTGAATCCAAATTCCAAGTAATTTGCATAGAGTTCCAATTTTTTTAATCTTTTTTTTTTTTTGGGGGGGAATCTCTTAGAATCAAATTTTATTTTATCAGCATGGATGTAAAAGGTATAGGGCAGGGCTAAATGATTTTCATGCAAAAATTTTTTGTAACCCCTCCCTCCCTTTCTCTTAGATAGTCCCACCTCAATCCAACTCAACACACTGGCTTTATGCAACTTCAAACCCAGCACAATCAAAAAAGAAATGACAAACAGCAACTATTGTTTACTTAATTAAGTTCATAACGATATTAAAAAAATAGCTCATAAAGCAATTTATAAAATTTAAACTTGTCATAAATGATAAGGGCCATAAAGTTCAAGATTTTTTCGTCACTAGACCAGAGAACAATTATCAACCAGCATTTGATGATCACCAATTATAGACAACTTCAGAGTATATACAAGTAATGCACTACAGAGAAATGCATATAATTCCATCATGTTCACCAGAAGAAAATATAATGATATATTGAAGGGATGACAAATTTCTATTTGGGAGATCAAATTGATCAATGCAAACCGAAAAGAAAAAGTAGGTGATTGGGAAATTACCTGAGAAACCTGTTTCTCCAAGTTCTGCGAGACTTCTGGCTTAGGAACTGTATTTGCAGGCACTGAACTAATTGCAAATGCTTGAGTTGGTCCAGATGTAGACACGTTCAAAGCGCTTGATGAGAAAGCCATGCTTCTTCGATCGTCCAATTTTGGTAGCTTTGAAGGGCGATTGATTGGTTCTTTAGAAGCATTACCTATGTCTGTTTGCAGTTTCAAATATGCATTACTACTGTGGACTCGGGCTGTGTTATCTAGAGGTTGGATAGATATGTTACCATCACTGCCAACAGCATCCAAAATGCCTGATGATATTGGTGGTCGAGGCTGTTATTATAAAGTACATAAGAAATCAACAGAAATGGTATTAGAAACTATGTGCAACACCAAAAAGCATTTGCATGCATTTATATTACTAATTTATTTGCAAAATAGGGGAGAGAAAAGAAAGATATTGGAATTAGGTTGAAAGAAGGTTGGCATAAAATTTATTTACTTCTCTTGCATGGATGAAAGAAAATGGAAAGAAAGTTAATTATAGGACAATTATGTCCATTTTTTTACTAAGAAAAAAACCATCCTTAAATTAGTGATTTCTGTTATTTTCCTCATCAATTTTCCCCATTTTGGATAACTAGATTTATGGTAGGCCATGGTTAACAATCTTCATAATTTTCCTTTCTTCCACTTCTCCCCATTCTCTGAAACAAGGTACAATACCTTTTCCCCGTTCTTTCTTTCCATTGTCTTGACCCTCCACAACAAAGTGTAAATGCTTCTCCAGAATACAAGTAACAATAGTCTGCTAAATACAGAACCTACTCAGATGCAGCACATATGCACAAGAAGTATGCAAGAGAAACAAATTTTTACATTTTAGCATATTCCACATAGCTAAACATCCAAGCAAAAAGAATTGGCACCAGTCAGTGTTAGCCATTCGTTCAACCCATCCACCTGCTTCTTTCTTTTAAACATTAAAAATCTGTTGTCCTAGGTAGAGATCCAAATTGGGATTCAAAAAAGGTTTTTTTTTTTTTTTTCAATCATAAAACACTGGAATTTCTTGGTTGGAGAAAAGGGTGTTATTTCCTACCAAAGCATTCATTTCTGATCCTTTATTGGATGATTATAGGTACTATGAGAGTTACAATACCTGAAATGCAGCATCTGACATTAGAGGACGAGGTAAAACAGATGAATCCATTGCTACGTTCGGAAGAACAATCTGAGAGGCACGCCCAAAATTTGCAGTTCCAACCTGTTGTCCTGTGTGTTGTAGCAGTGAAGATGGTGTCTGTTGGTTTAAAGATGAGGAGGTGGCCACCTGATTTTGCGGTCTAACAGAAGGGTGTACAGAAGGGTGTACGGGGGGTATAGCCGGAACTCCAGATTGGCCTGGTAATAGCCGAGGAATGTGGCCATTAGCATGCTGTGGAATCTGACTTCGAGGCTGCATTTGCTGTGGGGGAACAGCAAATTGGTTTTGCGCCAACAAGTTTGGGGTCACAGAAGAAAATTGGCCTTCTTGCATCTTAGGCACCCCTGCAGAGTGAACCCTCTGTGCAAGGGGAGGTAGCCCAGGAAGAGTTTGGATTGCTGGCTGCTGACCCTGCTGAGCATCTTGTAAGGGACGGACTGCAGGTTGACCAGGAGGCTGTCGAATATTTGGCATCTGCAACTGCACAATGTAAAAATGTTTCTTATAAGATATAATTGCTTCAAAGGAAAGAAAAAAAAAAAAAAAAAAAAAAGGGTATCTTTGAGGCATTAAAACAAACCACTTGTGGTGTCACCATTCCTAGCATTATCTGTGCCTGTAAAACATGTTATGCAACCACTTGTCAAACAAAACAGTATATAAATGTCACCATGTCACAAAAAAATGGCAAAATCAGTAAATAATTTCTGCACAGTATTTGGGCTACAACAGGTTACTGATACATATCATATAGATTAATAAAACACAAGAACATATCCTGCCAGAAGAGGGAGGGTTCTAGTCAAGGCTTAGTTTTAATATATATACACACACACACATACTGAGAAGTAAACTGCAGTTTCCTATATGAATGAATATAACAAGAGACAAAACCCCCAAATGCCATGAAAAAATAAACGTCAGAATAAATCCCTCCAACAAGAACTACACAAACTACCCTATACTGCCTACAGTTAAATTAACATTTCCAAAAAGAGAAATGTATATTATAGAATATTATAGAACCTAAACTAACGTATGTGGGAACAGACAACAATGGAAAAGTACCTGAAAAAGAGCTTTTGATAACTGTGGTCTTGCAAGCAATAGCTGACGAGCTTGTTCCCTGTTTTGTGTGGTCATCATCTGAGGGTGGATAAAGAGAACAAATTAGCAATAGAAGTAAACCAAGGAAATAGAATAAAACACCAATTGATGTAGTCCAAGAAAAGAGAAATCAGAATGACCTTTATTAAAATGCATACCTTCAGCTCAGACATGATGTC
This sequence comes from Mallotus repandus, assembly GCA_949671775.1. Taxonomy (NCBI): domain Eukaryota; kingdom Viridiplantae; phylum Streptophyta; class Magnoliopsida; order Malpighiales; family Euphorbiaceae; genus Mallotus; species Mallotus repandus. The sequence goes on from CATIWM010067326.1 coordinate 8,713, forward strand.
GTTCAGCTGACTCCTAGACATTTTGGCTAAATGAAAAGTTAAGGGATCACTAGCTAACACTGACTGATTCTGTAAACTATTTAGACTTGACTGCATGCCAGTCTGAGCACCACCCAAAGCTCCTGCCATGACAGTTGCAGCAGTTATAGCAATATGTAGACCAATTGGCTGATGATGAGCAGATTCCCGGAATATTGCTGGACCCCCTACTTGTTTCTGAGGATCTGTGAAGCATAAATAAGAAATCTTACCAGATTCATCCATGCAAAAAGATAATTCAGCATAAAATAATTGGAAAACAAAGAGACTAACCAACATTTGCAGCCATTCCTGGTCCCCCACGGCCCTGCAAGTAAGCATAATTCATATGCTTAAGAATTTTAACCTTACAATAAAAACTATGCATTTTAAGTGAAAAAAAAATTCTGAAAGCTGAAGAAAGTGCAATGAAGAGGAAAAAGCGGAACAGGCACTGTCAAAATTATGTAGCACAGTGTATAATCCAACTGTCATCAGGGCGTGGCATACCATTTTAATTAATTTTATGTTCAACATCTGCCTTTCAACCATCAATAAAAATCAAACTTTGCTGAAGTATAATTTCAGCCAAGAGTCTACTAGCCTTAAGCTTACCTATAGAGCTGGCGGCCCATGTGTGTGTATATCAAAGGTCATTAATGAAAGTTCTAATCACGTGAAGGATCCACTCTGTGCACATTAACAAATGCATGTAACTCCAAAATTGTATCTATCATTAATGATGACATGGTACAAATATCCTGTCCCAACTATTATCTTTTTTTTTCCACAGAGCAGATCAAGATGTGATGGTTGGAGGAGAAGTTTTACTGTATATTCATTTATTCCAAAAAATATTCCAAGTACTCAATAAAATTAGCAGCACACCTCCATACCATCCATTATAAGCTAGTCCAGCGTCAGTTAGAATAAGACATAAACTACAGGAAAAAACACTAAAGAAACCATTTAAAGAAACCTAGCCCTGACATGGACATAAAATTCGAAATTCCAAGCATGTAACAACAGACAGCATTTGAATCTTGGTACAATGAATCAAAACATATTCATCCTTAAGGAATAAATAAATCATAAAAGAGCATGTAAAGGTAAAACTTCATGTTGTGTATAGTCCATGCTTCACATTTATTCATCCAGCAGAACAAACTGGGCTATTTAGAAATATTATTGGCATGTAAGTTTCTCTATGAAACCAGCGTAATCTGGTTATCCACTGAATATAATCATTAAGTAATTCTTTGATCACCAATTGTATTTCTGATAAATGTAATTTAAAAAAACAACTAGACAACCGCAAATTGCACACTTCAACCATGTTGATACACTTTGTATATGCATAACATACATATAGTGAAGCAATCCATCTGATCACAACTTCTAGTTCTCATGTGGAACTTTCATCATCTGCTTGCACCCATTTATCATCAAAATATCAGATCAATATCTTGATTCACTTATACAGGCATCTAGATATTCTTGCTAACTTTTCTCGGGGAGCAGACATCTCAAATAAACTTATCCTATATAATTTGGTAATGATTTGATGATGACCATTTTAATATTCAAATAAAATGGAAAGAAAATAAGTTCTGAAAACCACGCACTTAACTTATGTTGCAAGGATACATTAAGATTTAAGATGTGGATATGTGCGCCAACAAACCACAAAGACATGCAATAACTTCCAAGATAATTGGTGCCTTGTTCCAATTTTGGGACTGTACAACAAGCATCAATTTGTATTTTAAATAACTATCCCACTTCTAAAATAAGTCTTCTTATAAAATAATATCTTAGTGATAGAATTTCGAGCAATAGATGCATAAAGATGCTGCAACTTCAAATGAATAAATAACTATACCTGTTCTCGATTTCTGTCAGCATTTTTGTCATTTTCGGCAAAATCAACTCGTAGTTGCCTGCCATTGATTTCATAACCCTGAAGGTTACGACGAGCACTTAGTGCTGTCTCTTCATCCTTATATTCACAGAACCCGTAACCTTTTGGTTTCCCTGTTTCTCTATCAATGACTAACCTGAAATAGAAGGCAGCATTAATAATTTATAGAAGAGAAGTTACTGAAAAGAATGAGGAAAATTTTTATTGGATAATTAAGTGGTTGAATTATTATGTTTTTCTTATAGTATACCATTGACTAGAATCTTCCCCTGGAGATAGGTCATGAAGAAGACTAAAAAAAAAAAAAAAAAGCAGTGTCCATTATCTAATAACTATAGTCTCTTTCCCTGTGTTCCTTGTTTCATTATCAGATTTTGACCTATATTCTTGATCATACAATAGATTTAACTCCCATATGAAAGGAAAATTCATCATTTTAACAGAAGTTCACCAGTTTGAAAATTTGATTTTGTTGAACACTGTGAACACATACTGGGTGTTTGGTTCAATACAGCTTATCAAGCCCAATATCCATTCTCCGAGTAACAATACTAGCCTGAGCTTCACAGAATCCTAAATTTTGGGCAAGCCAAAAGTTCAAGAACATTGCTAAGCATGTTTGCATGCCGCATTGAGCACAAATAATCACTCAATGATTCTGTGTCGCATTAGTTATCATCAAAATATATAGATATTGCTAGTTGTAATATCAATTTGTTTGCCCTAGTTCACAAATTAGATGGCAAACAACACGAGCACATTAGTATTCAATGAACAAATTCATTCAGCTGACAATTTAAGAACTAAAACCACCAACGAAAATAAAAAAAGACAAAAAATTTTGTAACATATACAACAATTCAACCATAAAACAGCAATAGAAGAATTAATTCGACACTCAGCAACCAAATTCTAGGGGGAAATATCAAAAATAACGACTATATTGTTGAAAATAAAATCAGTTACTAACCTGAAAGACACAACGGGACCAACCTCTCTACAAATATCAATGAGCTGTTCCTCAGTAGCATCATATGGTATGTTCCCAACTGTCAATTAAAAGAAAAAAATTATCAAAATTTGCAATACAGAACCGCACAAAAACAGTGTAATTTTTTCACAATTTCAAAATAAATAAATAAATAAAATCAATTGGAAGCTGAAAGATTTTGGATTTGAAAGCTGTTAATTAATTAAAAGAAAAAGAGTTCACCAAAGACGCAGCGCTGCTGAGAAGCGGAAGCCATTGAATTGCTAATAGAAGGAGTCGAAGAAGAAGAAGGTGAAGCTCCGCTCCATCTTCTTCCTTGGTGTTCTTTAACCAGTGAAACGCAGCGCTGATTAATTTAGATTTTTTTTTTTTTTTTTAATATGCTCAACGTTAAACGACGAAGCAGGAGGAGGAAAAAAGAAAGGGCTTTGTTTCTGTTTATGGAAATTCGATAAATTTTTATTGCGGGAAATTTTTACCTTCCGGCTTTATTAGGAATAAATTTATAGGATTATAGCAACTAATGCAAAGTATAATCTAATTTATATTTTGTTTAATTATATAAATTTAAAATAATAATAATAGTAATTTTAATAATATATATATATATATACTAATAAATAACCACGTGCTTTATAAGTGAAAAAAAAAATTTTGACTCATAATGTTAAAGAAATTATTAAATATATATTTGATATTATTATTATTTAATTAAATAAAAAAAATTTAAAAGTATTATATATTGATATAAATATAATTATAATTCATAAAATTTCGATAAGTCATTTATTTAAATAATTGTATGATATTTCTTTAATATATTTTATAATTATTTTTTTAATTCTAAAATTAATTTTATATAAAAATATTATAGTCATAATCAATTATAATGCAAAGTATAATCTAATTTATATTTCG
>CATIWM010067338.1:0-12341 GCA_949671775.1 Mallotus repandus
TGGCGAAATTAATTTTTCTTTTTTAATATTTCACCACAAGTTGGTAAATATTTTTAGTATCATCATAAATTGATAATATTTTTTAATTTTTGCTATAAAATGGCAAATAGCCATATGTATACTAATATATAAACTTGGACATGAATTTCATGGTCATGTACAATGAAATTTGCATTCCACAAAGATACAATTTTGCCACTCGATCTATCACACTCTCTCTCCTCTTCCAACTAGCTTGGGAAACAACATCGTTGTTGGTGAAATTTTGGATGAACCAAGTTGAGCGTGCTAGAAAAATTATATGCTCAATAAATTCTGACTTATTTTAAATAATTTTACAAGTTCCCAAACTTCTTTACCACAATTTTTTTGGATTTAAATAAAATTTTTGTGAATTTGACTAAAGTGTTATGTGAAAGTAAGGAATAAAACTTTGCATTAATAAGATTTTAGTACAAGCTAATGGAAAAATAAACAAGAAAATAAAGCTGCTTGAAACTCTGTAAACTAAAAGTTGTAATTGACTGATTATTAGTTGATTACGATTGAGGATTGATAGTTGACTGATAATTGGCGCTAATGATGATGATGCCCCTTTCCTTGATGATTGCTAGATATTGATAATCATAGCATTTGATTCCCTAATTAAATTTTCATCCTAAAGGTTTGGTCAATTAGGAAATTTAATCTTTGTAACTCTCAGTTCGTGATTCACTTCTCTAAGCAAAATCTCCATTAGAGATCTGTCAGCATCGCCAAATTTGCTAGAGACTAGCTAAATTTTGTTTTTGGAAAAAAAAAATACAAAAACTCTAATGCTTATGTGTACTGATAATCATGCTTTGGTAGCAACAAGTTAGCCATGTGATGGATTTCTAAAGGCCAAATACCTTCTTTCACACCTAAATTTTATCACTTTGATCTATTACACACTTTAACTTTATTTTTTTTATTACACGTATGAACTTCTATTTTTAACTCATTACACGTATGAATTTAAATTTTTTGATTCTATTGAACTTCAAGTGTTTGTCTATGTTAGCATCCACGCTGAGAACTCATACGTTCAATAGAATCAAAAAATTTAAATTCACACGTGTAATAGAAAAAAAATAAAAATTCATATGTATAATAGAAAAAAATAAAATTAAGGTATAAAATAAACTAAAATGATAAAATTCGGATACACAAAAAAAACCTTACATTAATTGTTAAAATGTGCTCTATGTATATTTCTCAGGGTTTTTTTTTCCCCAGTATATTTCATAGGTTTATATCATCATTGCTTTTTATAAGAAAATGTGAAGTATTATAATATATATTTTCATTAAATGTAACATTTAATGCTCTTAGATATATTTAAACGTAAAGGTACAGTTTTGCGCTTAATATTTATACCAAATAACATATTTGCCCCTAAACATATTCTTGGCTCATCTAAACAGAAATTTAAAAAAACAAATGTTTTTAAACCCTCTATTAACAGAGGACTAACTTCCATTTTCTTCTTCTATTAAATTGTATTTTTTATTATAAAAATTTCGATTAAACCTTCCAAAATTCATTTTCTTTCATCCTTACCCTCTCTCTCTCTCTCTCTCTCTCTCTCTCTCTTTTAATATTGATCTTGTGTAGGATCTACGGCTAGGAGCATACTATAACAACAAATTATATAATCGTTGCCCATTTTTAACACTCTCATCACTACCAAAACACTGAATAAACCTGCTCATAGTATCCAAGCCGACCCAACACATCCTTCTCATTGTCAAGCAAAACAGAGTCAGAAATATCACAAGATTTCATCACTATTAAAAAAACAGAGCTATTGCCATTATTTTTCACCATAGCTAAATGAACAGTTGAGAAGCTATCGTAACCAATTGCATCGCTGCAAAACCACTTCATGGAATTAATCATCGAAGTGAGAGAATAAAAAATTTGGAATTTTTTTTTTTTTTTTGAGAGAAAGCAAAAAATAGACAGAATAGAGGTCACAAGTACTAGTGGCATTTTGATCAACTACCTTTCACTCTTTTTTTATTCTTCTTTTCGTTATTTTTTATCAAAACTTTTGTAGGCGTTGAAGCTCCAACTTCCGCATCAAATTCTTCAATGACAAAATCGAATTCCAAACTTCTATTGGCGCCAGATCGAGTTTCCTCTAGATTCAAACTATTAAAGCCAAAATCCAATTCGATTCCCTCTTTGAAACTCTTTGATGGGGGACTCATTTGTCACATCTAGTTCCTCAACATCTTTTTCGCCACTGTTTTATACACTATTTAGAGCTTCAAATGCAGATGAGTTTGAGTTAACAGCATCAAGCATGATGGCAACGGCTGGACTAGGGAGAGGATATTTAGCATCATTCTCACCGGCTTTTCTATGATGTTTGAGTTTTTTTTTTTTCCAGCAATCGAAGGAGAAGGCTGCTTTTTTGAGTCTGGGAATTACATTAACTCTTCATCACTGTACATTTCCATTTCGAATATAAAATGAAATCTCTTTGGCCACTTGAAGAATTGAAACTAGGTTTACTATGATAAATAGGGAAAGTATGGAAAACCACATGGTGATTTTACGGTTTTACACTTTTAAATACGTAGTTTTTTTTGTGACACTTTTAAGTGTATGTTTTAGCCGTTACACATTTTTCAATATATGCGTATAACACTGTTAACTTCGTCCTATGTGGCACTGACTTGGACATTATGACGCTGACGTGGATATTATGTGGCGCTGACACGTAGGCATCACATAGGACAAAGTTAATGATATTAGACGTATATACTGGAAAGTGTGTAACGGCTAAAACACGTACTTAAAAGTGTTACAAAAAAAATTATTTACTTAAAAGTTTAAAACTGTGAAACCATAGAGTGGTTTTCCGTTCTTTTCCCTAATAAATAAGATGAAATCAAATTCAAGTGTGCCAAATATTTTTTTTAAAATTATTTTTGTTGAAATGGTGCAATGTAACCTTATTCATAGTTTAGATTGCAATTTGGACCTAGTCATAATTCAAACAAAAAATTTGGCATTTTTGAAAAATTTTGGGTATTTTGATTACTTTACTTTAATGTTCTTCAAATTCTCAATGAAAAATTCTTTGGTTTAGTTGCCAAAGAGTAAAATTTTAGGTATTCGATTATTTTATTTTGATACGTATAGCAATGAATGAGTGGCTATAAGGGGTGTGCAAAAATCGGGCTGACCGAACCTGGCGATTAAAACCGAACCAAAAATGCATGACCAGAGCGGAAGAAGGAGGAAATCGGGGCTATTTAGGTGGGGAAAGTAGGTGATTTTAGTATTCGGTTTGTAGTTCGGTTTGAAGATTTTAGAAACCGAACCGGTCGAATTACCGAAGTTTCCTTACTTAGGGAAACGACGTCGTTTTTATATGTAGGGTTATAACCTTACATATATAAACCACTTATTCTTCAAAAACCTTACTCCTCTCATTTTCACACACCTCTTCGGTTTCTAACCCTACTGTCGCCTTACCTTTTCTCTCAACCTCTTCTCTTATGTGTGTGTAACCCTAATCGATTCTCAACTCTCTAAATCAAACCATAATCTTGCTCATCCCTCAACTCATGCTCCCATTTGATCCCTATGACCTCATCTAACTATTCAGAACAACTTGTTCTGAGTTAATCTTCGTGGATTTTATTTCCATTGCGACCTGTGTTCTCATTTTCTTCCTTCTATGTATTTTTTTTATTGTTCTCTTGTGTAATTTAAGCTCTATTTTGAAGTCACTTACTCACTTATATTATTTGTGTTTTAAATTAGTTATTAGACTTCTATGGCTAATATTAATGTCCTTCATTTTTCTCTCGTATTAGATCATGGTGGAATCTAATAGATCTCTTAGATCCATTTGAGATCTATTCGATCTCAAAGGTGGAAGCTTGGTTAAATGTGTAAAGAAATTGAGATCTAAGTGATCTAAAGCCTAAAGGTGGAAGCTCTGTAGAGAAATTTCTTTTTGTGAAAAACGTTGTGAATCAAAGGAACATTTTGTGATCTCAATTCTTAAGGTAATATTTATGTTTTAAAAAAAAATCTTTGGTTGCATATGTTATATTCTGTGAAAAAAATGGTTGCATATTGCCGATCTATGAAAAAGAGAAAGATTTTTTTTGTTATGTGATGTTGTTTTTTATGACCTGTAATTCTGTGAAAAAAAAAGTTGAATTTTTGTGAAAAAAATTTGGTTTTCTTTCGATATGTCACTGTGATGAACACTAAATATTATTTATTATATAGTATATGAAAAAATTTACATTTTTTACTTATTAATCTAAAAAATATACTAATATTATTAATTATTTGGTTAGTATTTTTTTAAAATTAATTTATTAATTCATTTTAGAAATATTTTTTATTTATGTAAATATACTAATATTTATATATTAATATTTTTATATTAATTTTTATTTGCTTTCTGTAATATACATAATATTTATTTATAGAATATAGTATTATATAAATAAATAATTTTTTCTTTATTAAAAATAAATAAATATTTTTTTCTTTATGTAGTATTCTAATATTTATTTATTTTATTTTTATCTTTGTTTTAGTTATGTAATTTAGAATGTGTGTTTTTTTTTATATATGAATAAGTATAATGTATTTGGCTTTGTGCTTGTTGTCTTGTTAATCTAATAATTTGAATGCTTTATTTATTATGATTTGTAGATGGAGAATGAAGGTACACCCAGTGGCAGTAATGTAGCTGCTACTGGTGAACCTAATCCATCTATGGAAGCTCAAGCCACTGAGAAAAACAACACTGAGCAGTCTTAGGCAACTCAACCTTTAAAGAAAAGGAAGGAAATGGAGCACAAATCAAAAGTATGGCTACATTTTGAGGAGATTAAAAACGGAGCAGGAGTTGTCTTTCAAGCAAAATGTCTTTACTGCGCTAAAAAAATATAACTGTCACTCTAAGATAAATGGCACATCATCTCTTAGGAATCAAATATTAACTTGCACCAAAATGCCTCAGGATAAAGACTATAGACATTAGCTTTTAAAATTGCATCTTGTTTGCAAAAATGTGGAAGCTGATAACACATATCCCCTAGGTTCATTAGGCACTTGGAAATTTGATGAAGAGGCCATTAGACATTCACTTGCCCACATGCTTATTCTTGATGAGCTACCATTCAAATTTGTTGAATGTGAGGGGTTTAAGAGGTTCTTGAGGGTTGCATGTCCTAGGTTTAAGCTACCTTCTAGGTGGACTTTGACAAGGGACTATTATAAGGTTTTTGTGAAAGAGAGGTAATCCTTAAAGCTTTTTTTAAAAATCATTATCAAAGACTTAGCATAACAACTTATGCATGGACCTCAATTCAACGCATCAATTGTATATGTGTCACTGCTCACTTTGTTGATGATCAGTGGAAGCTGCATTAAAAAATCTTATCTTTTGTGCCTATTACATCTCACAAAGGTGAGTATGTAGCAAAAGCACTTGAAAATTATATGCTTAAATGGGTGTGAAAAATATGTTTTTTGTTACATTAGATAATGCTTCCTCTAATGATACAAGCATAGGATATTTCAAAAAAAAAATTGAGTTAGGGTGTTAGTGCTGTCAGGTGTAAGTATTTGCATATGAGGTGTATAGCTCACATTTTAAATATAATAGTGCAATATGGTTTAAAAGAAGTTTCAGACTTTGTTAGAAAAGTTAGAGAATGTGTTAGGTATATTAGAAACTCTCCAGCTACACTTAGAAAAATCAAAGAATGTGTTGATTTAGTTGGATGCACTTCAAAAGCCTGTCTGTCTTTGGATGTTCCTACAAGGTAGAACTCCACCTATTTGATGCTTAAAACTGCATGTGATTTTGAAAAGGCATTTGACAAATTTGATGAACAAGAGTCTTCATTTAGGAGTGATTTGAAATATGATGTGCTTGATTACTTTAATTAGATTTCAATTAACAAAATGGTGCAATTGCTTCAATACTTCTATGATATGACTTTGAGAATTTCTAGTTCTTACTATGTCATTTCAAATACCATGTTTTCTGAGATATCATATCTGTGTTACTTATTGCATGAGTGGAAGCTATCTGATGACTTAAATTTAAGAGCAATGGGGCTTATCATATGAAACAGAAGTTTGATAAATATTGGGGTGATGCAGACAAAATGAACAATCTAATTTTTTTGGCTAGTGTTTTTTATTCTAGAGAACAACTAGATTACTTTTCTTTTTCCTTGTCTCAAATGTATGGAACTGATGTTGGTGTAAGCTTGGTAGAATCTGTGAAAACCAATCTATATGAATTATTTGCTGATTATGTCTTTGTATATGGACAAACTGATTTTGGGCCATCCAGTTCTTAATCTTATGATTTTGGCCAATCTGCCTCCGTGCCTTCTTCTACTGCTTCTCTGAAACCTGTGTCAAAATTAAAAGCAAGATTCAAGAAACATAAGTTAGAGACTGGTCAAGGTGGAAGCAAAAGGTCTGATTTGGGTAGTTATTTAACTGAGGTTGTTTTAGAGGAAGAGGGGGACTTTGATTTGTTAAGATGGTGGAAGCTAAATGTTGAAAGGTTCCCTCTTCTGTTTTAAATGGCTCGGGATATTTTAGGTGTTCCAATCTCCACCGTTGCATCCGAATCTGCTTTCAGCATAGGTAGCAGAGTTCTGGATACATTTAGGAGTTCTTTAACTCCTAAAATAGTTGAGGCTTTAATCTGCACCTAAGATTGGCTCAGATTGGGTAATCAATCCATTTCAGTTGAGGAGGACATTTATGAATTAGAGACATTTGAAAAGGGTAAATACTTTGTTTCTATTTTGCACTTTAATGTCTTTTATATTGGCTTAGATTCATTAATTTACTTTTTTTTTAATTCAGATCTTCCGTGTTGGTCCTTCAACACCCACAGCAGGTGCAATCTAACTCAGTTCCCTTCATTTAGGTGGAAGCTACATACACATATTAACAACAATCTTTGGGCTTATTTGCTTTTATTATTAGTCATTTGATTTTTTATTTATGAGTAATTTTATATGACTTATTCAGTCTTTAATGATGCTTCCACAGAAATCTGAGTCAAGGATGAGTGTGTGCAAGGCATATTCTTAGGGGGGGGGGGCATATTAAAATACAGCCATAAATGCTGCTGCATTCTTCCAATGACATTACTAGTTTCTATTCTGATACTGATAATTATAGTTTTCTTCATTAATGCTTGCTTGAATACTTGTTCTTTTTGTGGCTTATGTGCTTATGTGCTTTATGTCTTGAACTGATTCTGCTTTGTTTGTTGCAATTGCATACATCCTGCTTCTGTTATTTACAGTTGAGCATTTGAGCTACTTCTGGCATTAGCATATATCCTGCTTTTATAAATCTTGTCTGTGGAGCTACTTGCATAATTAGTAGCATATATCCTTCTGCTAATTGCTTTTATTATTTCCAATTAAGCAATTTACTGCATCTGCAAGCAATGCTTGTCTTCTGTCTATTGTATTTTGATTTCTACACAACTTATTCTTCTTTTAATTATCTTAGTTGTGCATTAACTTGGCTGGGCTGTGATGAAAGCTTCTACCTATTTTCATATTCGTTTTAAGATTATGTGCTATATTTTTTTTAGGTGGCATTTCATTGCAGCTAAAAAATGTGGCCATGTTCCTTTATATGAATTGAAAATAATATCCTGAGCCTTAGCTAAGTTACTTATTTGTAATTTATTTTGCATAACCTTATAATTTCATGGTTTGATGCTTTTTGTAAGAGAATTTTTCGTTTTTTGTTGAGAATTTTTGCAGAACCTGGTATGCTTAATTTTTTATACTGCTTCTGGTTTATTAACACAACACAAGCATAACAACATAGAGCAAAATGATTTAGAATGATATGTTTATTTTTGGTATTACATTTCATCATATGTAATTATATGGTTTTTGCAATTAACAGTTGTCAATATGTGAATTTTATGAATATGTCTATATGTAATTATTTCAAAACAAATATGTGTTTTTTTTATGACACTAGGGAGGGGGGAGGGGGATTCGAACCCCTCCCCTTTAATGCCTCACCCCGTGGATGGGAAGGCACTGAGCCATCCTATCCCTAGGCGGGGAGGCTCAAAGCAAATATGTGTTGTTAGTATGTAATTTTAGGCCTTAAATATTTGGGCCAAATATTTTGGACTTCTGTAATTTAAATTAAGTACAAATAGTTAGTATTTTATTCAGTTAACATCATTTGGGTTACAAATTATTCTAGGCCCATGTTAAAAGCCCAAATTGAGAACCAAAATCGAGGTAAATTGATTTCTTAACTTACCAAACTGTCGGTTCCAACCTTCTATTTGGCTCGGTTTGATCCCATATCCTACCTCTCCAATAACTGACAGGTTTTTACCTATCCCGGATCGAACTGAATCGAGCCAATCGATGCACACCCCCAGCTATAATGGTGGTGACATTGTTGTTTGTGGTGATGGTGGTGAAATTGACTAAAATTGCGAGGTGGAATAAGTTTGTTCTTTTTGCTTCATTAATTCACCTATAAATAACATTATTGGGAGTAGGGGTGAGCATCGGGCAGGTCGAGTGTAACAAACAGCTAAACTGCTTGATTTTCGGAAGAGAATTTGAAGGACCAAACTGAACCATTGAAAAGGAAGAAACTGACTTTTTGAAAATTAAATATAGTCGGGTTGGGTCGATTCGAACCTCAGGTTGAGCTCGGATGGGCTTTGCCCTTTTTGGGCTACTGTGATATGATGGGGCTTTTCTTTTTGGGCTATAGAAATAAAATAAATACTGATTTACTTTATATGTTTGGGCGAAGCCCATACATTTACAATGTCCAAAATATACATTTGTTGTATACTATAACTTAGATATAAAAAATAGTTAGTTTTAATTACAAAAAAGAAATGAAGCATTGCATTCTGCATGCAAAAAATAAAGTAGACTATGATGTAGGCTCAGAAATTGCTATCCACCCTATTACAAAAAAAAATTGACATATGTAGCAGTAGCAATATGTCCAAAAAATAGACCGCAAAAATCCAAAAAAACCAACTGCAGTCTGTTGTAGTCATGTTTGTCTTTCACCTGCAGATGAGACATTGCAAACAAGAAGCACAATTTCAATTGAAGAAAATATACAGATTACTAAATGAATAATAAAAGTAGCAGGAGGTAACAGCAAGTAGGCTCAGGATGCTTTGTAATTAAATCGTATTTAGAATAGAGCTCCATTTTCTGGCAGCAAAGAAAATAGCCACCTAGCTAAACAGAGCACACCATTCTAATATATATCAGAAAACATTTGAGGGGTGGAAGCATCATCATTGCCAAAAACATATTAAAGAGGCTCAGAATAAAGCATTTTGAACATCAAGATGTAGCCACATTTCTGGTAACTAAACTAAAACAAAAGCCACCAAAGAAACTTAAGCATGCATACTTTGAATCTAAAAAAATCATAGGGGTGGAAGCATCATCATTGCCTCTTTAATATGTTCAAACACAATCAAAGTTGATGCAACATCAACACAGGCACCTCAATTGATAAGGCAAACAATTTAGGCCCATCAGGTTGGTCACAGTCATAGTTACACATAGAATAAGACACAATTCAATAAATATGTAGTGAGCTAATTAACTGAGCAAGAGAAGGACCATTGCCCACAGGTTCAAGATCTACAAAGAAAATAAACAAGTAGAGAGTTAGAATTTTTGGAAATGCAGCAGATTAAATGCACTTAAATAAAGAACAAAAATGACAAATGAATTAAAACATGACCTTTTTCAAGAGATTCAAACTCTTCTAATGTTTCTTCCACCCTAACAATTTGGTTCGACATTCTAAGCTAATCCTGTGAACAAATCAATGCTTCAACTATTTTTGGAGTTAAAGAATTCCAAAAAAATCCAAAACGCGACCAAAAGTACTGAAACAATATTAAGAAGCCACAATTGAAATAGAAACTGCTAGAACATCTCTAACCATACATAAAAGAATTGGGAAGCTCTCAGAATTCAACTTCCACCATCTGAGGATATCAAAAGCTCCCCCATCTTTACTTTCACCCATTTCAGATTCTTGTTTATGCTTCTTGAATCTAACTTTCAAAGACATTGTATTCCTATAAGTTGGCAGCTCAGTCCCTATAACACCTGACTGAGTAGTCTAGATTGACTGACTACTAGGCTTAGAGGCAGTATATGAAGCATAGGTTAAAACATAATCATCAAATAAGAGATGCAAATCAGACTTAATGTTAATGAATGGACTGCTTCCAACCCCATCACCAAGATGTTGGTACATTTGATTAAAAGAAAATTCAAGAAACTCCAATTTATATCAAGGATTAAGGATTGAAGCAATAAAGATTAAAGAGTTCATTTTATGTGGATCTCCCCAATATTTGTCAAATTTTTATTTCATGTTGATGCCCATATTATAAACAGACAGCTCAAAAGAAGATTGCCAGTCATTAATAATGCTATTCAACTAAGAAATTTCAGAGAAAAAACTATTTGCTATCACATAATTAGAACTAGAAATCTTGATAGTTATCTTATAGAACACCTTCAACATATCAACCATTTGCCTAACACACTCCCAGTCACAAAAAGCAGGTATATCATCACCTAAATCTGATCTTAAAGAGGACTCTGTCTCCTCATATTTGTCAAAAAATTTCTCAAACAAACATGTAGTTTTTAATATGATGTAGGTGGAATTCCACCTTGTAGGGACATTAAGAGACAAAGAGCATTTTGACTCCACCCCAATGAGATTAGAAATTTCTTTAAATTTACTCAACCTTGCAGGACTGTTTCTAATGTATCTTATTGACTCTCTCACTTTTGTACAGAGACATTAACCTCTTTTAACCCATCATTTACAACCAAATTGAGGATGTGAGCTAAACATCTCATATGTAAGAACTTCAATTTAATAGAAGAGACCCTGAAACTTAACATTTTCTTTTTAAAATACCCAATTATAGTGTCATTGGAGGAAACATTATCCATTGTGACTGTGAATACATTTTTAATTCCTCAATCTAACAAACTATTCTCTAAAGCCTTAGCAAGGTACTCCCCCCTATAAGATGTAACAGGGACGAAGGATATTATCTTTTTGTGCAAATTCCAACTATCACCAATAAAGTGAGCAGCCACACACATGTAATTTATTTTTTGAATGGATGTCCAAGAATCAGTAGTGATGTTGATTCTTTGGTAGTGTTCCTTCATAAACTTTTTTAGCTTCACCCTCTTAGACACAAAAATATTATAACAGTCCCTACTTACAGAAAGCGTGGACATGCAGTAGCCATGAAGTTCTTGAACCCACCCCCTTTAACAAATTTAAATGGTAATTCATCACTAATTATCATTTGTGCAAGTGATTTTCTAATAGACTCTTACTCATAATTCTAAGTGCCTAAGCAACCAGATTATGTATTATCATGTGCCTCCACCCCCAGCAGGTTTAAATGTTAGCAGTGACTGCCTAGCATCTTTACTATGAGGAATTTTCATGCAAGTCATAATGTGGTTTTGTAGAGAAGAAGTTTCATGTTTTTTAAAGTGAGCATGTATAGAGGAACCACAATAAATACATTTACCTTTGATGACAACACCGAACTCATCCTTAATTCTCTCAAAATACTGTCAGACTGCAGATTTTGGTTTAGTCTCTTTTCATTTTTTAGCAGCAACCTTAGGCTAAGTCTGTGTCTCATTCTGAGTGCTAGCAGGTGCATTTGGGGCTTCCACCACCTCATGGTTCGAACCAGTGGCATTTTTATTGCCACTAGTGTTCTCCATCTTCATGAATGACACATTCAAAAAGAAAATTAAACACAATCATATCACAAATTAAATGCACTCAAATATCAATTAAATAACAAATAAAAAAATTTAATTTAATTATACCTTATTTTAGCTACTAATGCAGGCACCCAAATCTGATCGCAGTGAATGCTTACACCCCTTTTTTCGAAAGTTATAAAGTTATAACTCAATTTTGTAAAGCTTATGCATCCACCCCTTTTTTTTGTGTGTTATAACTTTAAGCTTCCACCAATAGGAACTTTAGAAGCAATCACAGATGCAAACACAGAACAAAGAAAAAAATTGTCATTTTACAAACAGTCACAAACTTGATAAAAAAAATTTCACAGATCATTATTATAAATGAGAATACAAACACATAAACATCAGCATAAATAAATAAAATAAACATAAATAAAGATATTTAAATAATATAAATAAAAAATATATATAAATAATATAATATATAAATAAACATCAACATAA
>CATIWM010067350.1:0-18170 GCA_949671775.1 Mallotus repandus
CACAAATAATTGGTTGTGTTCAAACTTTTAGAATCTACTAACTTATTTTCAACTAAAATAAATTATGTTATATTTCAATTTATTTTTATTCAAGTAATTAGTTTTCATCACAATATCTTCTAAAAAAGGTCTACTCTACAACATTTGATCAATTGAAAATTTTTTGAAGGAAAAAAAAATACCAAACGTAAATTGAACAAAACAACTCACATAAATAAGAAGCAGAACAAAAAAAT
Source organism: Mallotus repandus (assembly GCA_949671775.1). Classification (NCBI taxonomy): domain Eukaryota; kingdom Viridiplantae; phylum Streptophyta; class Magnoliopsida; order Malpighiales; family Euphorbiaceae; genus Mallotus; species Mallotus repandus. Next base: position 237 of record CATIWM010067350.1, read on the forward strand.
ACTAATGTTGATAGTCCTTCAGCACAAATACTGCCAGCCTCTGGGTGCATTGAGTTCATCACTGGCACACAAGCCAATGTCGCTGCATTTTGGAAGGCAATTTTTCTTGCTCCCAAATAATAAAATTCCTACAAAGTAAAAGCAAGCACATTAAAAACCCAAATTATTCATCTCCATGAGAAACAATTTGACATGTTAATAAAATGTTCTTACTTTAAGCACCAATGTCAAGTTTTCAGTCACCATTTCTACATAAGCTCTTTGATTGGATTCACTGGCATCTGGGTTTGAGGAATAAAAGGGAGAAGAAGAAATTGCTCCGTTACCCAACCCGATTGCCACACTGCACTCTGAATAACATCCAAGGCTCCCACTTTAGCATTCTATATCAAATCAGGCCACATCTACATCCACCAAAAAAATAAAAATTTAAACCCAATAACAGGAATATTAAAAAAAATCTGCTACATCTTTTTTCAAAAAAATAAAAAATAAAAAGCACCCATCAGTTAAAAATTGAAATGAGGGATGAGAAAATAGAAAAAGCCATAAGAAAATGAACCAACAAAAACGGGAGGCCAATTTCAAAAATCAGGGCTAAGAGAAAATTAAAGGCCAATCTATTTTTTATTTAAAAAAAAAAATACAAATTAAGAACACCCATCAAATGGAATAAGCAATTTTTATCCACCATTGGCATATGAATCGCAGGAACAATAGAAAAAGAACAAAGGAGAGAGATATAATAGAAGTAAAGAATCAACGAAAAAGGAATTTCTTTTACTCTGTCTGCACAAAGAAAAGCAAGAAATCTGAAGTAAACAAAGAGGTAATAGCATAGTTATGGAAGAACCCATATGAGAATTTCAGAAGATGAAAAAGAAAGGAGGCAGCGGTTGTGAAGTGTGTAGAATGAGAATAGTTGTTAGAAATTAAGGTTGAAAATAGGTGAAGGGATTTGTCCATTATACCCACACAAATGGCACCGTAGGGTTTCTTTTTTTCTTTCAGTACAAAAAAAAACGACATTTTGTAGAGAGGCAGCATGACAGCAAAACGTGCCGTTTTCCATAATGGCAAATTTGAAATTTTTTTAAAATTACAAGGATTTCACTGTAGATAAACGGAGAAATCTGTGTCCTCCTTTATATTTCATATAGATATTTGATGAACCAAATGTTACCCAATGATCCAGTTGATCGGATCAAGTTTAAAAGATTGTAAGAATTTTTATTTTTTATTTTTTTTATTTTTAAACAAAATGATGTGAAAACATAAAAATAAAATTAATTATTACCATAAATTATATAAGTCCTAAAATACCATATAATTAATTATGAACTCAAATTTTGCTAGAAAAGGTAGTAGAACAATAAGCTACTAGCCTAATAATTCCAATTCAAGCACCTAATAATGTTTTTGTTTGAGAAACTTGACTTAGTGCGTGCATGTACATGCGCATAGGGGTGCATGTATGTGAGCCGAGTGTTATATAATTTGAGCTCGATTCGTTTATTAAACGAGCTTGAACAAGTTTTTATCAAGCCGAACACCGAACTACTCGCGAGCAGCTTAACTCGTTTACACCCCTACGTGCACGTGCTCTCTATGATTGCTTTTTGATAAAAGTGTCACTAGAGATCGTTAAAAAAAAAAAAAGTAGATCGCATATAACTATGTAACTACCAATGAGACAACAACCAAAGAAGATCAATTACAAAAATCGCTGTTAGCTTAACCCAAATGTATGTTAACATAGCACAAACTTCAGAAATCATTCATTATCATCGGCAGGCGATTGATACTCATCAGAAGATTGATCATCATCAGATGCTGCTCTCTTGGGTCTCTCATTTCTTTCCTTCCATCTTGCCCATACCCATTTCAGTATAATGAATCCACCAAGTGCATAAACCTGAAATAGAGGACACGATCATAAAAGAAGTTAAAGAATACCAAAACCTGAAAATAATCATGACAAGCAAAGGAAAATGGAACTCAAACTAAACCACTGAATGTACCGGTTTTAAACATTTTAAAAAAGAAAAAGGTAAAATGTGATTTATTACTCTGTTTCTTCTTAGAAAACACCCAGCAATTCCAAGATGACCAATTATTGAATTCAAATTCCTAAAGTTTAAATATTATGGAATTGAAGGCTTAGGCATTTTTGGAATGCCTTAACAATAAAAACATAACGGTGAACTGCAAGAGTTCTGAACATTTAACAAGACATGGATAGAACCTGTCAAGTCACAAAATACAAAAGTTGATGGCATAATTGAAATGCAGAAACGGAGATTTTGCAGCTCCTTACCACCAAGAAAGGGAAGGGTGAAACATGGAGCGAAAGGTAATTGTGTATGTATTCAAATTTATACAGCATATGCATGTAGTACGTAATATGCATGTAACGAAGATCTTGAACCGTTCAAAAAACCTAATAGAAAATATCTAGACCGAATATTTTCCTTGACCTTTTGATTTTTCTTGAATTGAACTGCCTCGGAAATTATTTTGGTCTGGCTCCAGAGCTCTTGAATTCTCTAAACCATCCCGAAGAATTGAAGCCATAACCAGCAATTTGATACTATTAGAATTAATTAAATATTATATATATATTTGATAGAATTAGTGATTAACCTCGTAAATTACAAATCTTATTCTTTTAATAATTTCTATTGATAATTATTATTTTTGATAATTTAATATATAATGATTTAATATAACGTTACTAACTAGTAATTGATAGGATTAGAATTATTAGAATTATATATCATAAAAAGTCATTTCAATAATTATATCTAGTTCATTGACATTGGATAACCTACTACTTAACATGTAATATAAGATAATAAATGTCATTTTAATTATTTAGCATAAAGAAAATGCACTTATCAATCAAATTATTTCAAAACATAAAATAAATATTAAATTAGTAAATAACATTTAAAAAATAAAACATATCTAATAATAGAATTTATAATGAAAAATTTAAATTCATTTTAATAATAAAAGTATAATTTAATTTATTTTCTTAATAACTATGTTGTTATAAAAACAATATACTTAATATTATTATTAAATAATAATCAATTTATCATATATGTTCAAAGTAGGATAAATTTTGTAAATGATATTTACAAAAGAAGATAATATTAATAAAATATATAGTATTTATTAATAATTAATTTTTAAATTTAATTATAGCTGTTATTTTTTTTAAAAAATTAAACTTATAAATATTTAAACAATCTCTTACCCGAAAATTTCCAAATCTTATAAATTTGGGAAGGTTTGGGTTGGATTCAAAATTACGTTTGGTACCAGTTCCTTCCTTCCATTTTAAATTATCCAATTTTCAGTTCAAACTCAGATTTTCTATTCAACAGAATTCTCCAAACCTGTGATCATCCCTATATGCATGTCCAACGTACAAAAATTATGAAAACAAACTTGGCCACAAGGAGGACAAAAAATAAGTAATACTTTTAAGTATAGCATAGTAAGAGAAGCACAGAACTGTTAAAACAAGATAATATTAATGCAAATAGACATTTAATTTCCTAAGAAAAAAATTGAACATAACCTTGTGAATTCTAATAACTTACTCCCAGCTCCAGCTTCAAACAATTCAAAAAAATTTTTAAACAGCAAATTTTTATCTCAATCTTGAGAATAGGTTTGATTGAGGTGTGCCAACATATGAACATGCATTGATGAAGAGCTGGGGTAAGTCAGAATTTTTTTCTGCTTTAAAAATTTAAAAGAAGTTTTTTCATACTAATGACAAGTGCAACCATTGGCATCATATGGATAGTCATTTTTTAATGAAAATCATTGTTAAATAGGCTCAACTACAGAATTGTTCTACAAAATGCTGCTTAAATTATATAGTTAGTGGTGGCTTAAAACCCTCATTTGAGCAACTCTGATGACTAAATGCCTCCAATACATAAAAGAACTTTTTGAGGTACTAACTTGGGTTGGCACAATTGATCAGTCAAGGCGATCCAACTTGGGGTTGTAAGGACAAAACAATATTTTTGTCCCATCTCATACTTTATCTAAATCATAAACAAGCATCCACCACAACCAGAAGCTCATACAAGATAAATGCAAATCCAATTAAAACAAAAAAGCACTTCATAACATTCCTAGCTGTCATGTTTGCCTTTTCTGATTCTTAGCTCTCCTTTGTATGTACAACAAATTAGCAAATTTCTGATAGCAACTAGCACATAAACATAGAAGCACTAATGACAGCAATAAAAAATGCTCCTATGAGTCCCAGTCACTCTCCCTCTATTTCCAACTAATCCAAATATTATCACTGCCAATTAACTTTCAGAAGCTATTATCATCTGCTTCTCCCACTTTGTCCAAACAGGATGAAGCTCAAGTAATTAACTAATGGTGCCACAATAATCATCCATTTCATCTCATATGCCATTCTGATAAAGCCAGCAAAACTTTTTCTGTCCAGTATCTGAACAGCTTCTACAGGGAAATATCACATATTGCACTGTGAACACCAATTTAAGCTCCACTATTTGCAATCAAACTCTAAAGAGATCAGTAGGCCACTAAACAGAAAGCTATCACGCTTGAACAAACTACAACAACAAATTTCATCATGCGGTAAGAGAATCACCTAATAAATATATAAAAGCTTTACTTCATTAATCTCTTCTTCACTTAGAACTCAGTCAGAGTCATCTCCCACAAATAAATCCTAACAATGAATTTGGCTTAACAACAGCAAAGTGTCACGAGTACTAAGCTATTGTCTCATGCGCTAGAGGCATTATTTCATATAGCTTATGCCATATGAATCCAAGAATCCCTTATGAAGACTTTATTATGCTTTACTAAGCCCTTCCATCACAGTAAATTTCTTAAAAAATATGAACAGAAACGTGAAAATCATCTATTAGACACAGTAAGAACTCAATATTAAATGATTTTTACTTCTAAATTCTAGTAGTTGAGTATTGATCATCTAGCATAATAACCATGTTGCAGCACTGCAGAAGCAAAATCATGGAAAATGATATCTACACCAAGCTTAACTGATAAACAGAACTAACATGCATGTATGAGAGAAACCAACTTTTTTTCTATCACCTTCTATACTTGTTGACGCCTATTTCGCACATATTCTTACAGCCATTCTTATTTGCTCTTGGAAGTTTACTAATGACCATAAACAGTTAAAATGCTGTCTGCTTAATCATGCATTACACTCCAATCTCAATTTCTCCAAATCATAATTCCTAACTCTTATCTTCATCTTATATTTAAGACAATATCACTTATGAATAGTAAAAAGAAGCAGACGTTCCCAACATACACTGTATTTTCAAGGCTCCATTGTTCTCTAAAAAAAACAATATTCCCTCCAAACATATAAAAAAAATTCTAACAAAACAAAACCCAAATTTCAAAATCTGCTGCTTTTTTCGGGTAACAATATAAAGAGTAAAACGAACCTGCCATATAACTATGGGATTGTGTGTCCTTCCACTGCTCTCTTCTACTTCCACACCTAATGGAGCCGAAAAAGAAGAATTGGCGTTTGGAAACCGCACAAAATTCGGTTTCTGCTCTCCAAACTCAGCTTCTTTCTCACCACCTAGACTCATTTTTCGTTCTTCTTTAACTACAGATTGTGCCTGTGACCCTGCCGGCACCGCGTTTTCTTGGCTAAATAATGGAAATTTAAGGCCAAATTTAGGAAATAATGAGAAAAGATTTCTGGGTTCGCTCGAGCTATTGTTCTGGGTCATCATTTTGCCTTCGATTTTTTCAGTTTCTGCCATGGTTTTAGCGAAGTCGAAGGGAGAATTGGGTTTATGAGATGCTTTAAGAAAGGGTTTTTGCTCGAGTTTTTGTAGGTATTAGCTATTGACGAAGCGAGATGTCTGTATTGCACCCCCGTAGCACCCCCAACAGCCTGGCCAAGGCTTCGGGAGCCACGTGATCAAGTTTTACTTGACTTATTAAAGTATGTTTTGTGTTTTAATTTTCATTTTTAGGTTTGGCTGTCTTTTTTTTTTTTTTTGATTATTTTTACATAAAAATATTTAACTTAATACAAAATTGTAGCATTTTGCAAACGTAATTGTAAATGATAGCAAATTTTTGTATTGCAAAAAAATTCCAATTTTCACAAGATAAAAAATTGACATGAAAATAATGGTCTGTTGAAGTTATATTTGCAACTCGATAATCAGCATTAAATTAATTTTATAAAAAAAAATTATACTAAAATTTTCTAAAAAATATCCTATAGTTATAAAAATTAATTCTATAAAAATCAGTTTATTTTTCCACAAAGCAAAAATAACAAAAATTATATCAACTTGTAACGAAAAGACACTAATTTTTATATTTGTAAAAAATAATATTACTTACAAAAATATAATTTTAACATTTTTTATAAATTAAAATTCTCATATATGTTAAAGCAACTCTTACAATGACACCATGTAACGAGCAAAGAGAATATAATTGAAATATTGAATTGGCAAGAACAAATTTTGACAAGTTTCCTTTCCTTTGTCTACAGATTTTCTCCACAACATACGAAAGGAAGAAAACGTACCGGTAAAATGAGTAAAGGATGGGAAAGCTTGGAAGCCTCTTCATCCGCCTCAATCTTCAATGGAGGAGGTGTTTTTGGTTTAGGATCAGCAAATTTTACCACATCAGGTTTGTTGGTAGGGTCTTGTTTTTCTACAACAACACCATCCTCGGCTTTAAGGCGTGGTGGATTGGTACCAAAATTAGGGAACTTGAGCTCCAAGTTTGGAAACATTGAGAAGAAATGATTGAGTGGATTTGAGTCAGGATGTTGCTTGCTCTCAATCTTCATGTTCTTGGCCATATATACCTTCTAGATGCACAAAACTGTTATTTCTCCATTTTGTTTTAAGGTGGAGTGTGGCTTCTTCTTGAAAGCACTAGTCTAGGCTTCTGTATACTGTGATATGTCTATTATATATGTTTATGTTGATCACACTCTTTTGGCCCACTAAAATGGTGGTCACCTACATAAAGAAATACAAATATCTTTTTATCATAAATAAAACTAGCACAGGGCTTGGCACCCTGGAGAAGGTGGGGTTTAAATTCTCACTCCCCTCCCAATTTTCATAATAAAAAAATAAAAAATAAAAAATAAAATTATGTTAATTAAAAAAACTTTAGATTTATAATTAGTTAGATTAAAGTAGATATACTTAATAATAGTGAGATTCAAAACCAACAATCATGAGAATTAATTAGTAAAAAATTATTTTTACTTAAACGATATTTTATATTTGAATCATAATACATATAATCGTATTAAATTAATTGTTAAAAGATTTTTACCGTTCATTATGATTTAATCTAAATTAATTTCGAATTAATTTTTGTAATTGGGAAGAAAGATTATTTTGTTTGACCAAAATGTGCAAAGCTTTGTACATTTTCAAGCTGAAAACTTGAATCAATATAATATGTATTTTTTCAAAAAAAAAAAAATAGTTCATGCATGTAAAACAATTAATCGGGGCTCTATATAAAGTCTATTTGCAAACTTACCCCTTATTTGGTTCAATTTCATTAAAAATTTTATTTTATTTGCAAATGAATTCAAATTCATTTGAAGTAAACACATTTTATCAATAAAAATAAATTCAGTGATAAACAATTCCATAAAATTAAAAAGTTAGAATTGCAAATGAATTTTACAAAGTTTTCATTTAAACCAAATACACTCACTTCAATTTGTAAATGAATTCCATAAAAATTTATGAAATTCATTTGAACCAAACACAATCTTAAATATCTAACCAATAAATAAAATTCAAACTAAGCATATTGTTGTAAAAAGATCAAATGTTAATGGTTTATTATAAATTTATTTCGTATTTTTTATTTTGACATAAATTTTTTAATATGACACATATATGATAAATATACTCCATCATTTACATTAGGGTCCGTTTGTTTGGTGAAAAATAAGGTGAGAATCGAAATCGGATGATTATGATTTCTAGTATTTGGTTGGCTAAAATTAACATGGGAATAAGAATATGATTCTCCCCTCAATGGAAATCACCATTATCCTCTTGTTCTTAAGGAATGACTTTTGATTCCCTTTGAAATAAGTCAAATATGTGATTAAGTATGTTTATTAGTTGGGTTTAAAGTCTTACTAAATTAGTCAAGTTATGGAGGTTGAAATCAAGGCAAAATGCCTCTCTGAGGATGATTAAAAGTAGCATTGTGATTGTGCGCATCCTTACGAGCTTCAAGAGATAAGAAAATGAAGTTCTTCAAAAGATTTAGAGACCCTCATGATCCATATCATGATCATGATCAAGCTCTTTATGATCCTAACGAATAGAAGCTGCATTATTGCAAGGGTCTAGCGACCCTCACGGTTATGACCATACATTCACGATTGTTATTAAGTCTATCTCGATCATGAGCTTCAAGGCATTCAAAAGGGTTCAAGTCTAGAATTCCTCACAATCACTCCTTATGATTGTGAGGAGGATCATGATTGATGTGGAACTCTTGTAATAAGCAAAATTCAAAGGCAACATCTAGTTTTTCAACCTTCACGATCATAACCACAACCTTCATGATTATGAGCAATCAAAATCCAACAAAAATTTGATCAAGTATTTAATTAAGATGGAGGGATTTGAGGATGAATTGGTGAAGGTCCAATAGCTATTTTTTAGCCCTCTAATATAAAATACAAGCTTCATAGTTCATTTATGATGGTTAAAAAAGGTCTTGAGCTAATTCCTTGCAGGAATTTATTATGCACTCAAAGCATTTTTCAAATACTCTTAAGAATTCATTACTTTATTCAACTCTTAAGAGAGTTAAGGAGTGTTAAAGATAGGTCTCTCTTGTTCTACTCTTTCTTTGGGGTTAAAGAAATGGGTAGTGAGGACCTTGATCTTAGGTTTGTGTTGAGCCTTGTTAAAAATATAAAATTATTGTAAGGTTTTGTGTGAGCCTAGAAAACACATTGATTGCAACGTTGATGCTAAGCCTTAAAACACCTTGTTGTATCAATCTTGATAATAAGATTGGAGTGGGAGTTCAAAATCCTAACTTATGAAGAAATTAGGTAGGGTACATAAGATTTTCACAATTCGAACCTCTATAATTCTTGTGCTCTTTATGTGTGTTTGATTTTATTTTCATTTTGTTGTATTAATCTTTTTAAATATAACTTTAATTTGTTAATTGTCCTCTAAAACTTTCAATAGCCCTATTCACTCCCTATAGGGCAATTTTCACTTTATATTTAATGGTTTGGTGTCTACTTAAAAATCATTGCAATGACCATTTTATTTTGAATATATGTGGTAAGAGACCACAGTTATTCTAAAGTAGTCCAATCCTCTTGGAATCACAATTATGACCAGCTCGAGGACTATTACATTCAAGAAAAAATAGCTAAATGTTCATATGATCTTTGTAAATGGAGTATGATGACTTTTGGAAACATTCGAAAGGAGGTGAGCAAAAAATGAAAGCCTTGCAAACTTTATAGCAAGTAGATGATCATGGTGCTCATGTAGAAGAAATAAAATTTATATAGACTAATATTGATGAATTGTTATTTCATGAAAAGGAGTTTTGATTTCAAAGATCCAAAGTAGTCCAGTAAAAGGTAGAAGATAAAAATACAAGCTTTCTCTATTGTAAAGCCTTAAAACAATGATAATATAATCACATTGGGTGATTAAAAGATGATATGGGTAACTGACATGAAGGTGACTCAGTGATAAAGAAATTAATCTTTGCTTTCTATGTTGATCCATACGAAAGTAGTGATCCTCAATGTTTTTATCACTCTTTATTTTCACATTGATTCATAGTTAACTAATGAATAATGTGCTTTGCTCTTTGCTCCTTTTACAAAGGATAATATTTTACCACTCTTAAACAAATGCACCCTTGTAAAGCACCTGGTCCAGATGACATGCTAGCTCTCTTCTTTCTCAAATTTTGGAATACAGTTGGGAGGGATATAACTCAATTAGTGCTACATTTTCTTCAATGTTCTGGTAATTTGCTAGTCTCTTTTCTTGTTAATGGACAAGTTAAAGGTTTTTCTAAAATTAAGTAAAGGGCTATATCAAGGAGACCTAATATCATTTATTTTTGCTTTATGCGAAAGGTCTATAATATGATAAGAAAGTTAGTATTGCAATGAATTCTACACCCTATTAAAGTTAGTTATGCTAGTCCAACAATATCTCATTTATTTTTGCTGATGATAGTATTTTGTTTGCTAAAGCTACTATTTTGGAATGTAATGCTATTAAATAGATTCTTCATAATTATGAAGTTGAACTTAGAGAGAAAATTAATCATGAAAAATCTGAAATTTCTTATAGCAAATTAATGGATAATCAAAATAAGATCGAGTTTATAATGCTCTTAATATATCTATTAAAGAAAAATATTTCCGTTACTTAGGTTTACCGACAATGGTGGGTTGCTCTAAAAAGTAAATTTTTTATTTTTTTGATGGAACATGTAACGCCCACATAATACATTTACTTTTATTTACATAACATACATATCATATAGACATGAGGAATACATGTATTAATAGCAATATATATATATATTTGTACTTGATTGTTTTAAACAAAATGATGCATGTAGGACTAGGGTGGAGGATATGTGGCAGCCAAAAAGAAAAATAAGAAAAAAAAGAATAGAAGAGAGTGGCATCCGATAGAAAAAGGGTAGGAAGAGTAGGTTGCCTGTCATCATCATTATCATCTTCTTCTTCATAAAAAAAAAAAAAAATAGAGCTCTAAATTTTGAAGTAGAATTGAAGGTTTAGAATTATTTCTAGATCACAATATTCATCTTCAAAGGCTTTAAAGGTTTATTGGTAAGAAATTTTAGTATTTTGTGTTGAATTGAGTTGGTATTTAAAATATGCAGAATTCGGATTCTTAAGAACTGGTTTTTTAATCTTATTATTTTGATCATATATTGACCTAGGAAGCTTCAAATTATGTGTTCTTTGATGATCTGAAAATTTTGTTAAGTTATCTAAAACTTTTGCTCTTTATCTTGATCTGATTCAAACTCTATGTCGGTGTTTTTAGAGGAAACATTTTATTTCTCTGTTTTCATCGTTGGTCTGAGTAAGGTAGATTGATTCTTAGGGTTTTTCCGCTATACACCTCTAATTTAAGCAAAATAAATTTTAAATTAATCTAGAAACATAGGTTTTAATGATCTAGAAAGTTTCATTTTGAGATTCATTGTATAGAATTATTGATGAATTTTTAAAGTCACCATATTTAATCTATCAAAGTTAGCAGCTTTATATGTTTAGGTAGTTTAATGATGTTATCATGCTAGATGGGATACCATTATTTTTATTTGGATGTTTATAAATAAGTGAATTATGATATATTTCAGCTAAACCATATGGAGATGGGGCTGTCATACATGTAAATACAAGCAAAGGGAAGGAAGCCTTCAAGGTAGGAGAATAACCTAATGTTCTATGTAAATATAACATATAAAATCATTAATTATAAATTTATTTGTTAAGCTGATTGTTTATAGGAAAAATGAATATTATAATTGTTAGATTTTGATTTTTTTATTATTGTGTTGATGGTTAATTGTTTTGAGATGAGATTGTACATATGAATGGTGGTTGTTGAATTCGGGTAATCTGTTTGGGTGGGAATAGAATACTTGTTGAAGCCACATATGGAGATATATAACTCCAAATGGGGTTCTGTTTGTTTCTATAAAAACTTGGAGATGTTATTTACAAAATTTATAGAAATAGAGAAAGTTTAATTTTGCTGTTTTGATGGTCAATTTGGGCAATACTTTTTATTGCTTAATTTTATTGATAGCTTGACCATGGTGGATTGTTTTTAATGCTTCTCTTTCTATATATGTCCAATTGATGTCAAATCTTATAATGATATTGATCTGGAGAAGATGGGATTGATACTAATAACGTGAAATTTTTAGTGTATTTTTGAATTGGCACTATCAATTCTGCCATGTTGAAATATGGGATATTTTTAGTATATTGGTGAATTTGCACTATTAAATTTGCCAAGTTGAAAAATGGGTATCTTTTTGGTTTATTATTGGTTTCTTATGTATTATGAGATGTAAATTGTTTAATGGAGTGGTATGTGATGTATATGTAAATATAAGAAATATGGTTGGATGAGTATGAGGACGCAATGTTACTTGTGAATAAGGCAAGGCTGTGTGCTTTATGGAATTCAATAGATATGCCATAAAAAGACTAAAGAAAAATGTTGTACAAGATTATGGCAAGGCTGTGTGCGTTTATGGCAGACTATGTGCTTATGGGGATCCATAAATAAATTAAAGAAGTTTTGATTTTACATGTAATTCACAAGTTCATTGTTGTCCAAATGGAGAAAATATTATGCTATGAACATACTATAAGTTCATAACTAAACATTGAATGTATGGAAAATTAATTATACTACATGTTTGAATGTGTTAATTTTTCATAGGATATTATGTTATTCCTTTACTGAGTTGTAGGCTCACTCCACTGTATTATTTTTCAGCATTAGAAGTTTTGTAGTTGACTTGAATAATAAGTACATCCATCACTCTAGCATTGTGTCAGGTGGGTCAGCAGGAGGTCTTCCTCAGTTTTTCTAGAAAGGAGCTTATTTAGTGAATTTTCATATTTTGCATTAAAGCTTGTGTATTGTATATAAATAATAAAAGGAAAGATGTGAACTATTTGATGATGTGAGCCATTGTGGTGTGCAATATGTGTCATTTAAAAAAAATCTTGATACATACACTGACTCGTTAACTAAAATTTGATATTTTTAGATATATATATATATTTTAATCACATGCATACAATATATGTCTGACATCCTTAATAGGTGTCACATTTAGTGGTATCAGAGCATGGTTTAGAGTCCCTTGGTATAAAACTGTGAATGCATATATACATGTTAAGAATACATGTAGGTGTTAAAAAAATTATTTAAATTAATTAAGACTAATTGTTCGTATTTTGAATAGGATGAGTAGGGAGGGGAGTCTTGCTGACCCAAGTGAGTCTGAGTCTGTGCATGGAGTCGAGCATGCAAATGCAGCACCATAACCAGCTCAGGAATTACCACCAGTAATGCAGTAATTTCTTGAGTCTTTATAGTAATTAATGCAGCCAGTGCTACATACAGTTAATCAGGTAGCCAACCAGCCAGTAATGCAACCAATGGCAGAAGTTAGAGGAACAGAGGCTAGAGACAAAATTTATGATAGACTGAGAAAACAAAAGGCTAAAGAATTTGAAGGAACCACTAATCCTGAGGTAGCAGAGGAATGGTTACGGGAAACAGACAAGGTGGTGGATAGAATGGATTGCACACCAGAGAAAAAGTTGAAATATGTTGTATTATTATTGAGAAAATCAACTTTAGATTGGTGGGATCTAATTCTAGGAAGTAGAAACAGATCGATGACCTTGACTTGGGATGACTTCCTTAGCGAATTTATAATAAATACACACCACCAATGTGCAGAGATTGAAAGAAAATGGAGTTTCTGAGCTTGGAATAGGAAAACATGATAGTATCAAAATATGAGATGCAATTCTCTTGGTTGTCAAAGTATGCATTAGAAGAAGTAGCTATCGAAGATGCAAAACATAGACGATTTGAAAAGGGAATGAGAATGGATATTTAAGAAAAGATTTCCTTGAAGCCACCAACTTACAGTGCTTTATTAGAGGCTGCATTGAGGGTTGAAGAGTGTTTAACGGAGAAAGATGCAATGTCAGCAAAGAAAAGAAAGGGGATAAGTGAGTATGGTGGTTCAGAAAGAAAAGGAAGAGATTTTTCTTTTAGGGGTTCTAGGTCTTAAGGGAGTAGATATTATGGGAGAGGAGTTAGCCATCAAAGTATGAGTAGGTCTACCACAATAACACCGGATAGAAGCAGACGAGGTGGTTACAGTCAAAATAGAGCAGAGAGTAAGAGAGGTGAAAGAGGTGTTTCAGTTAGCCGAGGATACAGTGCATCATGTGCTAGATGCGGTAGGTTTCACAGTGGAGAGTGTTTGGAACCAAGGCAGATACTTTGTTTTCACTATGGTAAGCCGGGGCATATAGTTAGAGATTATTGGAATAAGAACCGAGTCAGTGAAAGTCAGGTTACAAGGCAGAGTAGCATAGGTGAAAATATAACTCAGGAAGGAGTGAGTAGAGGAAGAGGTAGAGGAATGGGACGAGGAGGAGGTTCTAACATGGTACAGGCTGGACAGATAGGCCAACCTCAGCAATCATTGCCCCAAGCTAGAGTTTATACAGTGACAAGACAAGAAGCACCTTCTGCATCAAATGTTGTGACCGGTATAATCTCTATTTATGGTTTTGATGCTTATACATTGATTGATCCAGGATCAACATGTTTATTTATTTCATATGATTTTGCATTAAAAAACCACAATATTATAGAAACTTTGGGGTATAGTATTTGTGTATCAATGCCTGCTAGGGGTATTGTAATTGTAGATAAGGTTGTGAAATCTTGTCCTATGGTAATAAATGAGAATACCCTTCATGCAGATCTAGTTATGATAAAAATTAAGGAATTTGATGTTATTTTGGGAAAGGATTGGTTATTTAGAAATCATGTTATAATAGATTTTCAAATAAAAGAAGTGGCTATGGAGACCCTAGAACAGAGAAAAACAGTTTTTGTTGGTGAAAGAAAAATTGTTCCAAGTTGTTTAATTTCAGCTACTACTGCTTTCCATTTGATTAAAAGGGGGTGTGAAGCTTATTTGGTAAATTTTGGTGGATATATCCAAAGTTAGTCTAGGAGTAGTAGATGTTCCAGTAGTGAAGGCATTTGTAGATGTATTTACAAAAGAACTACTAGGTTTACCTCCACATCGAGAAACTGATTTTGAGATAGAAACCATACCTGGGCTGGCACTAATATCAATTGCACCCTATAGAATGACACCTTTAAAGTTGAAAGAATTAAAGAAGCAGTTGGAAGAATTATTGGAAAAAGGGTTTATTATACTAAGTACATTGGCATGGGGAGCTCCAGTGTTGTTTGTGAAGAAGAAGGATGGCAGTTTAAGATTGTGTATTGATTATAGGCAGTTAAATCGAGGCACTATAAAGAATAAATATCCTTTGCCATGGATTGATGATTTATTAGATCAGTTAAAAGGAGCAATTGTATTTTCCAAAATTGATTTAAGGTTTGGATATTGGCAATTGAGAATTTCAAAGGCACACATACCAAAGACTGCAGTTAGAACACGATATGGGCATTATGAATTTATTATGATGCCATTTGGATTAACAAATGCTCCTGCTGATTTTATGTCCTTAATGAACAAAATATTCCAGATGTATCTTGATCGATTTGACATAGTGTTTATCGATGATATATTGATTTAATCTAAAATTCGAGAGCAGCATGAAGAACATTTGAGAATAGTGTTGCAGATATTGAGAGAAAAGCAGCTTTATGCAAAATTTAGTAAATGTGACTTTTGGCTAGAAGAGATTGCATTCTTAGGGCATATTGTTTCTAAAAATGGTGTACAGCCTGATCCTTCAAAGATTGTAGCAATAAAGGAGTGGGAACCCCTTAAAAATGTATCAGAGGTACGAAGTTTTCTAGGATTGACTGGATATTATAGGAGAATTGTTGAAGGATTCTCAATCATTGCCAAACCATTAACAAACTTGCTGAAGAAGAATGTGATGTTCAAATGGGATGTTAAATGTGAGGAAAGTTTTGAAGAATTAAAGAAAAGACTAATTTCTACACCGGTTTTAACTATGCCATCATGAAATTGTGGATCTGTAATTTTTACAGATGCATCACAGCAGGGATTGGGGTGTGTGTTTATGCAAAATGGAAAAGTCATTGCTTATGCTCGATGGTTAAGGAGTCATGAAATGAATTATCCGATTCATGATATGGAATTGGCAGCAATTATGCATGCTCTAAAAATATAGAGGCATTATCTGTATGGAGAAACATTTCAGATTCTCACTGATCACAAAAGTTTGAAATATATCCCAACACAAAAGGAGTTGAATTTAAGACAAAGAAAGTGGATGGAGTTGATAAAGGATTATGATTGTACCATAGATTATCATCCGGGAAAAGCCAATAGAGTTGTTGATGCTTTAAGTAGGAAAGCCATAGAGAGAAGTGTTGGAATGACTTGTCAGGCAGTAAGGTCATTGGTAGAGCTCAGAACATTGCATGTAGAATTTGCACTTCATGAGGATATACTTATTGTAAGTATGCTTGTCAAGCCTTTATTAGAGAGTAAAATTCAAAAAAAGCAGATGAGTGATCCATATTTAAGAAAAATAAGGGATAGGGTACAACAAGGAATGAATAAACAGTTTGCATTGAGGCACGATGGGATGTTGTTGATTAAAGGCCATGTTTGTGTTCTAAATATAAGAGAATTAAGAGAAGAAATTTTGAATGAAGCCCATTAAGCACCGTATGCAATGCATCCTGAAAGCACTAAAATGTACAGAGATACATGACCTTTTTATTGGTGGTTGACAATAAAGAAAGATACAGCTGAATGTATAGCAAAATGTTTGACATGTCAATAGGTAAAAGCTGAACATCAAGTACCGGCTGGTAAACTGTATCCATTGTCTATTCCGGAGTGGAAATGAGAAAAGATAACGATGGATTTTATTTTTGGATTGCCTCGAACCTTCAGGAAGTATGATGCCACATGGGTAGTTGTTGATCAACTTACCAAATCAACTCATTTTCTACTTGTGCAACAAAGTGATTCACTGGACAAATTGTCTATAATATATGTGTCAAAAATTGTAAGATTACATGGAGTGCCAACATCAATTGTGTCAGACAGAGATCCACGATTTACATCTCACTTTTGGGAAAGTTTACGAAGAGCTTTAGGAACAAAGCTACATTTTAGTACAACATTTCACCCCGAGACAAATGGATAATCGGAGAGGACAATTTAAACATTAGAAAATATGCTAAGAGCTTGTATGCTTGAATTTAAAGGGAATTGGGATGAGCATTTACCCTTAATTGAATTTACTTACAATAACAATTATCATTCAAGTATTGGTATGACTCCATATGAAGCTTTATATGGCAAAAAATGTAGAAGTCCTATTTGTTGGGATATAGAAGGGTTACAGCAATTAGAAGGTCATAAATTGATACAAGAAACTGTGGACAAGATTCAAATAGTCAAAAAGTGTTTAAAGGCTGCACAAGACAGAAAAAAGAGTTATATGGACAAGTATAGAAGAGAAATGGAGTATGATATGGGTGAAAAAGTGTTCTTGAAAGTATCACCATGGAAGGGCATTATACGATTTGGTAGGCAAGGAAAATTGAGTCCTAGGTACATTGGTTCTTATGAGATATTGGAGAGAGTTGGTCCTTTGGCATATAGATTAGCACTACCACAAGAATTATCTCAAATACATGATGTTTTCCAAGTGTCTATGTTAAGAAGATATAGATCTGATCCTAGCTATGTAATACAACAGTCAAAAATACAGTTGACAGAAGATTTAAGTTATAAAGAAGAACCAATTGAAATTCTTGATAAATAGATAAAGAAGTTACGTAAAAAAGAAATTTCAATAATAAAAGTTAAGTGGAGTCGACATTCACCAAAAGAAGCTATATGGGAAGTGGAAAAGGATATGAGAGATCAATATCCCTACCTATTTTCTAAGATTGGTTTCGAGGACAAAATTCTCTAAGGATGAGAGAAATGTAACGCCTACATAATGCATTTACATTTATTTTCATAACATACATATTATATAGATATGAATAATACATGTACTAATATCAATATAAATATATA
>CATIWM010067370.1:0-20187 GCA_949671775.1 Mallotus repandus
TTCCTCATTTTAGAGCTCTAAGATTGTTAAAATCTTCCTTGAATCTCTGAGGTCACATTAGCCCAAAAGCATGCTTAACTCCATTTTGATTTGCATGATAGTCCTAGCTTATACACACTTAAACAAACATGTTAAATGCTCAAAACTAAGATTGTTAAGATCAAAATCAAGATGGATTATTGCTAAGGTCAACAAAGAGGGTTTCCAAAACTTACCAAGATGATTTTAAGGCAAGAATGTTGGAAGGAAGAGAAGGGGTTTACACCGGTGACACCCTACCTAGAGCTTTTAGTATCCTTTTGTCAGATTAAGGCACCACCAAAAGTCACGCCCTCTATGGTATCTACATGAACAAGGTTTCCAAAATAGTATAGGTATGCCAACACCTTTTAAGTCTCTTTTTTTTTTCTCTTTATGTGTTTCTCTTTTCACAAAAGAAGAAGAAGAAGAAAAAGGAATAATAGAGCCACACAAAACCCTAGAGTTAAAGATGTATTTATAGACATCTTATCAAGGGTTTCAAACCTTTTACTTACCAAAACAGTTTTGTTAAGTATGAACTTCTATTTCTAATATGATTCTAATTCTAATATTAGAATTATTTCCTATTTATTTAAAATAACTCCTATCTTAAATAAATAATGAATTACATATATATATATATATATATGTGTGTGTGTGTGTGTGTGTGTGTGTGTGTGTGTGTGTGTGTGTGTGTGTATGTAATTCATATGGCACAATCATCATGCATACATAATCACGCAGTCATATATATATATATATATGGCACAATTCATATATATATATATGGCATAATTCATATACATAATCACACAATCATATATATATATATATATATGGTCATACGGCACAATTCATATATATATATATGTGTGTGTGTATATATATATATTTGTGTGTATATATACAATGCAGTCACCATTTGAACATAATCACATGGTCATCATCTAGAGGTACAATAGGCACAAATGTTGCAATCATGATCAAAGAGCATACAAGTTAGTCAGATACAATAACACCAACAACCAGTACAAAGTACAACACACAAGACAGATGCCCAGATATAACACCTAGATTATGTGATCTTGGGAAAATGATACAATAACAAGATGACCACAGCCAAAGGCCTACACCTACCCTCCTCAACAACTATAAAGACCATGGTTGCCATCATAAATAAAAGCTGAATCCACTCAGGCATCTCTGCCACTTGGGCTGGGCACCTCATCATCCTGACCCTTGCGAAAAGCACCCAATCCTCGCTCCAGCTGCTAAACACGCTCACTCCAAGATGCTTGCTCTCTCTCCCACTCATGGCTAGTAAGAATGTGCTGACTTTGCATTAAATAAGCATTATAAATTACATTCATGCATTCATAAAGGCACATGCATTTGCATAAAATAGGTATAATAAGCAGTCAATAAAAAGAGGACGTACGTTCTACGTGCTAGTGAACTCCATGAAATACTCCTGCATACTAATTGTAACAGTATACCAAGACTGAGCAGTAGAAATAGGCAACTACAAGGTAGAGAATTCAAATCAAAAACAAATCAAAGAAAGGGAAAAACCCTAAATAAAGTCAAAAGACTGACATGAGTAGTGTCTATAGGTGCTATGTTCGACAAAGGTATGCAAGCCTTAGGTAAAGGGAAGTGCATCCTAGCTCTTATAATCGATAATGCATACAACATCGGGGGCACCGTCCCCTCAGTTCTAGGGATACTCTCCTTATCAAAGTGGGAAGAACCTGATCTCTTTCAGTGGTATCCTCGATGCTGCAGATAAGTTAAAATAACTCATGTCATTTACAGTTTACCACTAACAAAGTTTGTTACATTTTGTACATAAACAGAAAAATAAAAGCTAAGAAGCATACCAGATCAGAAGATGCTACCTGGGAAGCAGAACGACCTTGGGATGCTTGCGAAGTCCCAGCTCTCGAGCATAAAGGTGGTGTAGGGTCTATCTGAGGAGGTGGAACTGGAGGAACATAGATACTTGCTATGGTATCGTTCAATTGGGGAAGTAATGTACACATATAAGAGAAGTGCAGGCCCTCTAAAAGATCCCCAGAAGGATATCCTCTCTCAGCTCCAGCAAGCTCTTCTCCAGTGAGCTGGCAACCCCAAAACATGTCACCCGGGGGAGCAACAAGGACTCTGCTCATATACGGTCCATCCCACTAGCGATGGTCTTGTTCACCCAAGTACCACACCTTATCAATAATGCCAGCCAATAGGACTCTCCTCTGTGTTAGGCGCCAAGCTGATGCCATCTCAGCTAACCAATCCTCTCTCTCTAACAACCAGCAGGCACAAATCCGTCCAAAAAGAAGCATAGGCAAAAAGGTTACCTAAGAATGGGAAAAGTAAGATCAAAATTCATTATACTTGGCTATGGGCCAATCTAATCAGAAAATCTCTCACCTTCACAGGACTCTCAATTAAGTCAGAAGTCTTCTAAATCCACTACGGGAGATGTGGAAAACCCCTCTCAGATAAATGATCAACAATAGGACGAGGGAGCACTCCAAGATCATAGGCCTAAATCTATCAAAAAGAAAAGTTAGAACATCCAAAATTAATAAAAAGATCAATAAGGATAAAAGATCACACTTACATCCAGCACGAGCTAGCAATTGCATATCTGTGAACCTCTTCTGCAAGCAATATCCAAGCCAGACTACATATGAGAAAAAGTAGTCGTAACCCAACCATACTTTGATAAGTCTCTCAAGTTCTTTAGAATAGGCAACAACTGTAGATAATCGGTGCCCAAGCATTCAAAAAAATAACAGCACTAAGTAGGTAAAACAGAAAACATCGGGCCAGTTGCTCTGAACTAACACGACTAGCATCATGTCTCGACCTAACCTTATCTACCAGTCCTGTATACTGAATCAAAGAAGAACAACCGGACTTCACAAAAGCAGTGACACCAAATAGATCCTTCAACCACACATTCCATACCACTATGGAGCTATATACCGCATTACTCAAAGGGACAGGCTCCCTAGAGAAACTCAGCCCAGTAATAGCAGTAAAATCCAATGGAGTAATAGTCATCTCCCCAAAAGATAAATGAAATGTATGGGTAGTGTCCATCCACCACTCAACAAGAGCACACATCACAACCTGGCTCGATGCATAAGAAGTATAAGTAAGGGCAGAAATGACACAGTCAAAATCCTTCCTAGCAACCATATCCTTCACACATGGTGGAAGACCCTAATAGTATAAGCTGACCTTGTTAAAGCTACCAAGCAGTTGAATGACAAGCCCATGAAATTGTGACTAAAAGGTAAATCATTTAAAAGCACTCATTAGTCATTAAAATAGCTATTTTCATCATTCTTGCAGGAATAAAACCAAAATAAAAAAAATAAAGTGGCGGGAGAACGATCATAACAAATGCTAAATAGAAAGTACAGACAACAAGCAAACAATTAGAGCCACACAAGCTGTAGAAGGAAAAGCATACAGTAAAAGCTAAACTATAGTAAAAGCTAAACTACAGCAAGAGCTAAACAACAGCGAGAGCTAAGCTACAACAAAAGCTAAACTACAACAAGCGCTAAACAACAACAAAAGCTAAGATACAATAAGAGCTAAACTACAAGAAGAGCTAAATAATAGCAAGAGCTAAACAATAGCAAGAGCTAAACTACAGCGAGAGCTAAACAACAACGAGAGCTAAAAAATAGTAAGAGCTAAGCGATAGCTAAACAACAACAAAAGCTAAAAAATAGCAAGAGCTAAGCTACAACAAGAGCTAAACTATAACAAGAGATAAACAATAGCAAGAGTTAAACAACAGCAAGAGCTAACCTACAACAAGAGCTAAACGACAATAAGAGCTAAACTACAACAGGGCTGAACCCTAAACTACAGTAAAGGCTAAATAACAATAAAAGCTATAAAGGAAGTAGATACGAACTAACCTAGCGATGATGAATAGTCCAAGCATAAGTCTCTAAACTATGAACAATAGGAATCGGAGCTTCGCAGGAAAATCGAGGTGGATCAGGATCGCCTTGAGAACCAGATGGATGAGAAGAAGGTCCACCACTAGTCCCAACAGTCTTTGTAACTCCAGCCGCGGTAGAAGTCCTCCGCCAGTCTGTATATACTTCACACCGCCTGCCTCCAAATTCAAGTCACCAAAAGTGAAAGAAGCATTATCCACACCACCGAAGTCATCGAGAATAGGAGGAAAATCCATAATACCTGGAGCGATAGAACAATAATAGAATAAGAAAACAGAAGGAAAAAATAAAAATGCTCCAAAAACATAAAAAGAAGTCACAGAGGACCGAAAAACATGTCTTTAGCAAGAGATATAGCTACAACAGCTAGAGCCGTAGTCATCATAGCCAGAGCTATAGTCATCATAGCCAGAGCGATAGTCATCACAGCCAAAGCTATAGGTATCACAGCAGAGCCACGGTCATCACAGCCAAAGCTATAATCATCACAGCCAAAGCTATAATCATCACAGCCAAAGCTATAATCATCACAGCTAGAGCTACAGTCCTCATAGCTAGAGTTACAGTCATTACAGCTAGAGCTAAAGTCATCATAGCAAGGGCTACATAGGACACAGCAAGAGCTACAGTCACAATAAGAGCTACAAATACTACAACAAGAGCTACAGTCTTTATAACAAGAACCAGAATTAGTACGGCAAGGGCTACAGACACCACAGCGAGAACTATAATTATAGTAAGGGCAACAGATGCTATAGCAAGAGCTACAATCAGTAAAGCAAGGGCTACAATCACTACGGCAAAAGCTGCACAACATAGTAATTGCCATATCCTTACAAGACTATCAAACAAGGCTAAAAGCATAAAGCCCTCCCAGCAAGGACCATAAGACCACCAAAAGGGCAGAGTAACTGTACCAATAAGTAATAGCAAGGAGCATCAAATCAATAAAAGCAATGCAACAAAAGGGAAGCCAGAATGTGCCCTGGCTTAGAATCATTGTTTAAAGATATAACCAATACTAACTACAATTCTTTTGTTTTATTTTATAAGTTTACATGATTGTGTAAGTTAAAGCAAATCTAAGTACAAAAAGGTGAAAGCCGCTCAAAAAGCGATACAATAAGGGTTACACAACATGGCAGGAGCTATAACCACAAGGATATAGAAAAGGGCTATATTTTCAAAGCATACAATTTGCAGGAACGACAACATCAACAAGTCAACAGAAATGACAAATAGAAAACGTCAAACACAACGAATCAACAAGTGCCACCATCATCACCACCTCTAGACCAGGGAGTGCCCTCTTCCTTTTTTCTTTAATACATGTATTTACATTAGCATTCATACATTGAAAATAAAATAAAAATAATAACGGCTCTTTTCTTGCATTTTTGTAAACTTCATCTCTACCATAAATTGCATATATCAGAGTTGAGTGAGTTGATTTCAATTATTATAATCTTTCTTTAATGCTCATTTCATGATTTCCTAAACACTATCAATGGCTCTAAGTAAGGACTTTCTAAACTTTAATCAACTTAATGCTTGCCTACCACCTGGACGGACGAAGAACACGCAAGACAAAACCTATAAAGGACATTGATGAGCAAAATAAATTACAGTTATCACGATAACTTTTAGAGAGGCTAGTGATCTCGAGACCAAAATCACAGACTCCAATGCTCAAAATTGAGCATGAGTATTCAAAGAACTCCTTAACGACATTCACGTTAAGTGACAGAAGGCAGGGAATGCTTGAGAAGAGAAAGATAAAAAAAGAAGAGACAGAAACAAAAGAAGAGAGATAAAAATAAATAATAATAAATCTTTGCACAACCTTTCGGCGATATCCATGCTCAGTAATACGGGAACGACAGGGGGTACAAAAGAAAGGAGATCCCTATAAGAAAGAATAAATAATGTATGGTCAGTTGTCACTCTCCTACTCAAAAGCCTTTTGATAATCGAAATTTATTCTATTCATCTATGTTCTTTATAAGTTTCATCTTGCTACATTATTCAGAAATTCACTGAGGAAGCTTGCTCTCCACTTGGTAACATAAATAGTCTTGACCACGAGTTGTGGATCATGCTTTTGAATTGCTCAATAGGCATTAACTCAAGGTTATCATAGTTAATACAACTTAAATGCTCTAATACATACAAGATCAATTGTAAAAATTCAAGAATAGAAGCACTCAATTAACCTTGACTAATTCAATGAATAAATTCAAAAATAAAAAATTCTTTTCACATGTTCATATGTACCATCTCAGGACTTTGAGCTACAGCTAGCCAATAAAAATCCAAAAATCATCATCGCCGATCAAAAATCAAGAAGCTTCCACAAGAAGATCAAAATAAGAGAAAGACTTGAAGATGCAACCAGGCAATACAAATCCAAATCCATTATAACCAATCAAGATCGAGAAAGCACATAAAAGGACATTAAAATAAAGGAGGAACTCCAAGATGCAACCATTCAATAATAATTCATCGAGATCTAAGAGCATTTGCTACAAAGCCAAAAGGTAACAAATCATAGCTGCACTATGCACCGATCACAATCACACAAATATCACAATCACAAACACAATCATAATTACAAGTGTTCACTTTTGCCTGACACCTAAAGAGGTTACAGTGCCATTATTTGTTTGCCTGACACCTAAAAAGGTTATAGTGGCATTATCAGTTTGCCTGATGCCTAATGAGGTTTTAGTTGCATTATCCCTTAACATTATAAGAGAATGTTAAGTACCATTAACATTACTAGAGAATGTTAAGTATGACACCCAAAGGGGTAATCATTTCATTTTGCATATGTATGATTACATATCACTATCACCTGCTTGTCTAACTCGCTTGAATCATCCTATATGAAGAAATGTATCATTGCGTGTATCCCAAATTGCATCATTCTGCATGTATCCCCATTTGCATCTTGCGTGAATCATTATCATCTTTGCATGAATCCCAAAATTGCATTCTTGCGCAAGCCCTAAATTGCATTATCGCCTGAATCCCAAATATGCATTCTAGTGAAAAAAAACACACACACGCAAAATGTATAAATATGAGCACTATATGACATTAGACACTGCATTTGACATCACTGTCTTAAAAAGTCATATCATCATTCATAAAAATAGGGCAAACATAACACAATAATGTCACATTCATGATTGTCGCATTATCACATCACCGGAATCACATCTGAGACTTTACAATTTATGACATCATCACTGTATTATCACAACTTAATAGCATTTTTGTTTGCTCAGGAGCATTTTTGTTTGCTCAGAAGCATTTTCATTTGCTTAGAAGCATCTTTACTTGCTTAGTATCATTTCCATATGCTTAAAAGCATTTTCACTGCTTAGTAGCATTCTTATATGCTTAGAAGCATTTTCACTGCTTAGTAGCATTCTTATTTGCTCAGTAACATTTTTATTTGCTTAGAAACATTTGCATTACTTAGAAGCATTTTTCACTTGCTTAATAGCATTTTCAACCGCTTAGTAGCATTTTTATTTGCTCAGTAGCATTTTTGTTTGGTTAGAAGCATTTCACTACTTAGAAGCATTTATCACCTACTTAGTAGCATTTTTCACCTGCGTAGAAGGATTTTCACCACTTAGTAGCAGTTTTATCTACTTAGTAGCATTCTCACTTGCTTAATAGCATTTTCAACTGCTTAGTAGCAATTTTATTTGCTCAGTAGCATTTTCATATGCTTGGTAGCATTCTCACTTGCTTAATAGCATTCTCATCTGCTTAGAAGCAATTTCATTAGCTTAGTAGCATTTTTATATGCTTAGTAGCATTTTCATATGCTTATAAGCATTTTATCTGCTTAGAAGCATTTTTTGTCTGCTTACTGGCATCTTCATTTGCTTGACACCTTAGTAGGTTATAGTAGCATTTTCATTTGCTTGACACCTCAGTAGGTTATATTAGCATCTACTTGACACCTCAGTAGGTTATAATAGCATTTCCACTTGGTTGACACCTCAGTAGGTTATAGTAGCATCTGCTTGACACCTTAGTAGGTCATAATAGCATTTCCATTTTCTTGACACCTCAATAGGTTATAGTAGCATCTGCTTGAAACCTCAGTAGCTTATAGTAGCATTTCCATCTGCTTGACACCTCAGTAGGTTATAATCACATTTTCATTTGCTTAACACCTTAGTAGGTTATAGTAGCATTTCCATTTGCTTGACACCTCAATAGGTTATAGTAGCATCTGCTTAACACCTCATTAGGTTATGGTAGCATCTTTATTTGCTTGACACCTTAGTAGATTATAGCAACTTTTCCATGGAAGCTTATAAAAGCATTATCTCGCCTCACTTGAGGAAATTGTAAAAGCATACAGAAATAGGTAATGACTTCTCTAACTAAATAAAATAACATTAACAATGATAGGCCTGACGTAAAAAGACTAAACGGCACACCATCAGTTAAAGTACCTCTCCCCAAAACTGTTTTTGCATCTCTGCATTGCTTCATGTATATTGATATCTGTACTAGAACACTATACAACATACATAAAGTAGAGGGAAACTGTCATACATTGAGTTTTGACTATCCCCAAAAAGGTCCAATGATGAAAATATTCCTCTGAATATGACAAGTGTCTGTACACTCATACCACCTTTGAAGCATGCCGTGAGTCTGAAAAGCTCAAACCGAGCAAAATCAGCTACCGAATCATTAAGTCGTACCCTGATTTTACAAATTATGAATTATCAGAATGATAAGTAGCTCATTTCGAGCAACCGTCGCTCAAAACATGCAACTCGTCAGACCGGTGTTCATCTCATAAGACCGGAGTTCAACTTCGTGAAAATCATAAGTTGATTTTTGATGAAATAGATGTCAAAAAAATGTCTGAAACCCTAAAAACTTTTGGAAGTGACCCCAGAATAGTGCGTGTAATCCCGAGAAGTAGCACGTGACCATACTCGAACACACCTTGCTCATGAGTGAAAATGGAAGCTAATTTTGACAAAACGAACATCGGAATCGAGTTTGGAAGGTCCCAAAACCTTGAAAAACACCCCTAGAATAGCATAATAGAAGCCCAGGAAGGCCCACGTGATGTACGTAAGAGCGCATGATCATGCGTACCAGAGGCGTGATCACATGCAATTTACCTGATCACGCGCTCCGGTATGCTTGCATAAGTGAAAAAGTGAGCACAAATGCACCTTGGGACATGTGATCATGCATTTTCTGACATATTTCCTTATAAATAAGGGTCTTTACCTCCCATTTTACGCCAGGGGGGGGGGGGGCTACATACACTAAAACGCTGTCAAATTAAAGACTCAGGAGTCCCAATTTACACACTTTTGGCTCACCCATTGCATTTTCGTATGATTTTTTAGACTGCTTTTGAACCAAACCCACCCTTATCTTTGTCAAAGCACGCTTCAAAGGTATATGAATTTGCATTGCACACGTCATTTTCAACCTCTCAATGAGGACAGCTTAAAAATCCAATGAGGCTAAAGCTTCGGAAACATAAAACGAGCTCAATTGAATCTGAGGACCAAATAATTATTTTTGCACGTTTATTTTATTGTTTTACATTTTATTTTGTCGTCAACAGTAGTTGAAAAATTGTTGTGATCTATGTGATGAGACTGACAATTTGCATGCTGATTGAATAATTTCTGTTCTGTTTTGCTTATAATAAAATATCAATTTACATCAATATGCATTCAATAAAACATGAAAGCTTACTTATCTAGGCTAAAGCTTCGATATTGCGGTCTAATGATGCAATCATCATTATTTATTATTCATCTTATCATTTAGAAATGCTTTATAATAATTCCTACAAGAAGATGAACTACGTGTATCTGTTTATCATTCATGATACATCAATCATCTTTTTTTTTTATGCTTATCTGCTGTCCGAGTGGATAAATAGATGGAATCACACATTTTTGTGTTAACCTTTGTCTTACAGGTGTTTTTTAGATTAGGACTAGATTTACATTTTCGTACCTTTTTCTCTCTTAAATGTATTTACTAAGAAAGCCTTGTAAATAATCATGTTGAACTTCTCTTATTTTCCATTATTATTATATGCTTGTGTGAATATGCATATATCAACTGTCATTACCAAAACTAAGGTGCTACGGTAGCCATGTATTGAGCATTATAATGAGAAATAGCCAAAAAGTATATGAGATCTCCCGGGCTCAGAATCTTTGCTGGGGACAATACTCGTTGAGTGACCCGATGTCGTCCCTTTCATCTTTTCCTATTTTTCTAAGAACCAGGTGGCGACTCTAAACATAAAATGTCTCACATCCCCTGAGACCAATCATTTTTCCCTGTCCTGTAAACTAAACGGATGTCCCATCCGGTAAAGTTGCCATGTCCCTCGAGATAAAAAAAATCCCAAAGCCTTCCACGAGTGAGAGAAGGCCGCTTGCTCACACTTATTTATTTTAATTATTTCTTGCATGCTTGTGTGCTATGTGCTACGTGCTTACTTGATCATTTACTTAATTGATGGATGCTCGCTTATTTGTTTATCTTGCGATGTATGCCCGTCAATCCTACTATCCCTTATTTTATTCTCAATTTAAACTGATTAATGATCAAGGTGTGGTAAATGCATTATAAAAATGAAATTAGGGTGAAGTAGTGAATAAATAAGCAACGTGTAGGATAAAGAAGCAGGATAAGTAACTCTAACCCCCCGAACTTGGATTCTCTGGTTATGGAAATGGATTTTTAATCCACTTTCTTCTCAATTCAGATTTGGTGGTGACTCCAATCTACAAGGCCTATTCAGGTAGACCCTCCCATAAACAATAACAAACACAAAATCAGTATATGGTCGCCATTAGCCTGTGTTCCTCGATAAATGCACCAATCTTGTTCCCTCCCGAGGAGTGATCATAAGTTTTTGGCAACTCCATAAAGGATTACTGATGTGAGGGGTATGAATGAAAGACTATTTCTTGGTATACATAACTTGTTTGTACGCCTTCAAACAGCATAACTATATTGCATTACTCTCACCACATGCACTTTAGTCCCTAAACCCTCGATAATATTGAATGGCATTGGCACCATGATTTCATTAGAGTCACAGGGCGACGAGATCAGTATTATCACCTTTAGCCTTTACTCGATAAAGA
This sequence comes from Mallotus repandus, assembly GCA_949671775.1. NCBI lineage: Eukaryota > Viridiplantae > Streptophyta > Magnoliopsida > Malpighiales > Euphorbiaceae > Mallotus > Mallotus repandus. The sequence continues at coordinate 11,186 of CATIWM010067370.1, forward strand.
AAAGTTATAAGGCTTAAAGTGACGCAGCTCAGCCCCCAAGTCCAAAATGGGGTACAGTTTTTCTCGAGTAGGTAAAAGAATATTAGACTCACTAACTGGAGTCCCTAGTCATATGGGGGCATTCTTGCTAAAATAACCCTTAGTCGTAAGCCCAACGTAGCCTATATAGATAAACTAGTAGAAATCTCTCCTATGATCCTACCTAGCTCTTGCATGCTATCCTTGTCTTGATGTTGTCTATTCGACCTGATATTCATAAATAATATGGCATCTTTAGTGTCTGTCACCATTTGCTATCATTATGTTAATTCTCATAGAATGTCCATGCTTAGTTTCATGTTATCCTCGTTTAATTTATATGATCCTGATGCACAAGGAGTGATAAGAATCATACACCTTAATTTGGATAGTCTGTAAGAACCGATAGACAGTGACATCGTTTGATGATAGAACCTATTGAAGTCATCCATTTGCCCTTATCAGATCAAGTGGATAAATCAAGAATTTGACTATATTGTAAACCACCAAACGAAATTCTCATGTCTCTTAGTAAACATACTGAATGTCGATGAAAGGAACACGAACTTAGATCCCTTCTATTGACTATAGTTCGTATCCTTACAGGCATACACGAGCTATAGACACCACTTGTGACCCGATAATTGGGCTTCTTATTAGCATTGTGTAGTTACCTCAAGTACATTTGGGTATTGCTCCCTAGTTTACCTTTTAAGTCTGATAATCATGAATTGAAGCATCCTAATTTGAGACTGAAATTATAGCCCCCTGATGGCTACAATTCAAAAACCCACCTAGGACATAATTCTTTATTATATAGAGTGATAAGGTTAGAAGGAGCAATTTATTGTGTTTGGTTTGTTCATTTTGTAGGTTTTATGCTAACCCTATTTATTCATTTTATTTCCTCTTCTTTTCTCATGCATACATACATACACATAAGACATTTCATCATGTGCTAACCCATGATCTTTTTTGTAGCCATTTTTTGCACCATCATTAATAAAATTATATTGTCATGCCATGCATACATGTTAACCCATTTGTTTCATAAAGCACGACATACCACCCATGCATGTATACTCGCACTATTATTTTTTAAGGACATGTTGTGCATACACAATTGCTATTTTGTAGCTCAGCGTATGATATGCATTCATGATTCTTCCTTTTCTCGCTGGCTTATTTTGATTTCATTTATTAACCATTTCTCTTTTCTTATGTACATATATGCAGGTACATCACTACCTTATGTTTTTACAACCAAAGTGCATTTCTAATAAGATCACATGTGTTAATACTAATATTGTCCTTTTGTAGAACAAAATATAGAATGCATTCAAGACATTTTTGCCCTTCATAATAATCTCACCATTTTGTATAACATTTCATGCTTGCATTTCATTATAACTACATTAACCTGATCATTCTTACAATCATAAGGTCTCTAAAATCCCTCAAGGAGAGTTATTAATGCTCAAGCATCAAAATGGCTAAATAATTTTTCCTCAGTGACCTACTCAAAGAGCATGTGAAAAAATTTATGGCTGATGGTGGCTTAACTGACATCCTCCGAGTTGAAATCCAGACTATCCATAAGACTGAAGTTAATAACACCTTTGACCAAACTCCAAGTGTCATGGATAAGATAATCCTCTTAGACAACAATGACAAGGGGGCAATTGGCACTCCTAATCTTGAGATTAACAAAGAGAACAAGGTCAAGAGCATGCCTGAAGAGATTAAAGGTAATCATAAGCTTTCTAAAGAAAGGTTTTTCCAATCCTTTCCTAAGTCAACTAGTGCAACTGAATCTAAATTGGCAATAAAGATCCAAGAATTGGCTAACAAGATCGCTCAGCTTGAAGCCTTAGTTAAGGAAAATACTAATACCCTAATCAAAGGATTCGATCAATTCTTTAGGTTCATGAATGAGCTCCTGTAAGGTCACTCGAAGCAGTCCTATTGCTCCAAGCTTGATGAAGGTAAAAGTCTAAAACATGTAACCAAAGTACAGAGGGTCATGATCCATTGCATCCATAAGTCTCTACTCAGTAATTTATCGAGCATTATGAGTATAATACACAACTAGATGTCACGAGGCATAACTTGAAAGCCACTAGGCAGAGAAATAATGAGAGCTTTTCATACTACATCACCAGATGGAGAGGGAAAGCTGCTATGATGAGAGATAAACCTCTAGAAGATGAACAGATAAAGATGGTAATCAAAGAAGCATAATCTCACCTCCACGAACAGATGCAATTTGCCCATTATCTCACTTTTGAAGTGCTTCACCAAGCCGACATCTACATTAAGGATGAAGAAGCCTCTCAACCCAAAACTTTCTACCGAAAACCAACTCAGTCTAACCAAAACACATGCCCTACTGAAATAACCTTGAACGTGAAATCCCTAAAAAATAAAAAATATTCAAACTTCAATATTCTTTTTTCCAAAATCTTCCAAAGAATCCAACAAAGAGGCCTCCTTAAACCTCTTAAGCCTAAACCTTTACCTAGCCCTTTACCCCCTCATATTAACTATGACCTCTTCTGCCACTTCCACTAAATGCTTGGCCACACAATTGGTAACTGGTATGCCCTAAAGGATAGAATCCAAGACCTTATAAACTCTGGTAAGACTGAAGACCCTAAAAAGCAGCTTGATGTTAAAACCAACCCTTTGCCCAACTTCCATAATATGCTCCCACATGCATCCTATGTTATCCTCGAGAATAAAACACTGCTCGACTACCCAACCACACCATAACCATCCTCAAAGATGGATATCTTCTCCTCTTAGTCACATGAATCTCAAAGATGTGATGGGGCACTTACTTCATAAACCTCGCCTATCTTTTAGAACTCTACAGTTGGCCGTCCCAAGAAAAGAAAGCGAAAGGGAATTTATCTCCAATGAATGTCATGAATAAGTAAGACTGAAGTAATGAGATGAAAAATGCTAATAGAACGCTTTTTAGATACTAAAAGAAGAAGAAGAAGAAGAAGGAAGTACAAGATAAATTGAAACAATCCCCTGGAAAGTTTGACTTCAAAATGGAACTGCTAGCTACATTGCTACCCTCACTAAGTCCAGCATAGATGATGAACCTATCTCTAATGGTGTCTATTGTTGATCTATTTAAGTCTTATAATGTATTAAACTCTAAATTTAATGCAATGATGTTTGAACTTTGCCTATTTGCGTGATGTGTTTTATGATAATGATGAGCATTTCATCAAACCTTACATAAGCACCTTTGACATCCGTCCCATTAACACTAAATAATTTAACATAGGCATAGACATGGAATCCCGTACATTGTACATCTCAAAATATGTTACCACTGAAAAATGATCAAAATGAACAAAAAAGAAGAAATGAAAAATAACGATAAAAAAAGAGAGGAGAGATGAAAAAATGATACTTAGTTGGAAAATCCAGGAGGGCTAATTAAGAAGAGGGGTACCTTCATTTTGAAATATATGATGTGCATCCATGCCTTTGATAAATGTCATTTAGTGCAAAAAGAAAGAAATTGTCAAAGACCATATGTGTAAAGAGGTGAATATATGAATCAATAAATAGCACACACATTGGCAAAACTTGCATTCTAGAGTTAATGTTCTTTTTCTGACCAAGTAAAGAAGTAGAAGTGAAGAAAAAGTAAAAATTAGAAAGCATCAAAGACACCATCAAAGTAGTACACTGGTCAAAGTACATCTTAAAAGGTCCAAACATATATCATCAGAACAGTCATAAGGTAAAAAGGGGAAAATCAAGACTCAGCCCCATCATTATCATCATCGTCGTCATCAGCAGTTGGAGGTCCTTTCCTACTGGGTCCAACACTATAGATCCTAAGCTCCTCCAGCTCAGTCTGAAGCCTCTGAATCTCACTCTGATAATAAGCCCCCTCCTGCTAGCGTACTGCCCCCTCCTGTTGGCATACTGCCCCCTCCTGTTGGCGTACTACCCCCTCTTGCTGACAAATCGCTACCTCTTGCTCATACATCATCCTCTCATACTCACGATGCATTATAACACATATAATATTCATAACATACATAACATACATGCATTAGCATATATATACCCCCATAGACACATTATTGCATGTTTGAATAGGGAGGTAGATAAAGTACAGGAAAAGCCCACCTGAGTCTCTACAAAATGATAAATATGATAACTGATGAAGTCTGAGGCACATTGATACTAGTACTTTGCTATCGCCCATAGGACCTACACATAGGATAGTCAGTAAACATCAAACTCAAAAAGAATATCAAAGCAAAGACTAAAACTCATATGGGTAGTGTCCTTAAGAATGAAGACCACATGCTCAGTAGATGCAGGGATCGTATGAGTCACAAAACCACCCTAAAGATTGTATCCCCTAAGTAGTGAAAGTAGAGGCATCGCAACAACTTTGACAACCACCTGAGTGATCTCGAGAGCAATACTAGTAGCCCCTATACCGCTAGAAGCCTTGGTGGTGCTCTTACCTCGAGACCTCTTTGAACGAGGTTGTCAGACACAGACAAAAGTAGTCATGACAAGAGAATAATCAGTACAAGCACAACTCAAAAAAGGAAGCAAGACATACATAATGGGTAGAAGAAGAAGAAATGACAACAGGCTAAACAAATGAAGCTGGCACGGAATTGCTCATTGCATCATCGATCAATTGTGGGATAATGGTCTCCATATATGAAGCACTCTTTGGCCCTAGATAGAGCTGATAGTCAATCCGAACCAATGCCTCCTCTATAGTGGGACCCACCATGTCCTTCCCCAGAACATGTCAATAAGGGAAGGATGAGGAAATCGATGAACAGTAGGTCCTCCATGCTAATCCATAATGCGCTTACCTAGATACCAGGTGCAATCGACATGGGTCATGAATAGAATCCTCCTACTAGTAATCCTCATGGCTCCATCCATTTCTGGTGAGGATGCTATAGGATAGTGCTCCCATCACCATCAAAGATGTATCTATAGTCAGAATGAGCTATTAGAAATAGAATATAGAGCCTCAGAAGAAAGGGGAAAAGAAAAAACTGACCTTCTCAAACGTTAACCCCATAAGAGCAATACGAACCTCCTCTAAGGATTGTAAAAGACCCTTCCAATTATGAGCAATCTAAATAGGGAAGCGGGGAAACCCCTTACATAATCTAGTGACTGTACTAAGAGGAGTCAAGATGCGTAACTCAAAAGCCCAAATCTGCAAAAGGAAGTGTGTCATGGACAATACATTCAAAAAGAAAAGATAGTAAGGCACTAAAAGCAACTCACATCAACCACAAAGGGGACTCCACAGATCCAAGATCTGTCCTTACATGCATCATCAAGGTCATGCAGAAGGTAACCGTAGGTAGGAGAGCCCTAATTATAATCCCGTAAGCTATTAAGATCGTGTAAGAGAGGAAGCAACCATGAGCCACTAGAACTGCTCCAATTTGGAAAAACTATGGCACTCATTAGATAAAATAAAGCACTTGGCTTGCTTCTCGACACTAGTATGCCCCTCCCCAGTAGATGCATGACAAGCCCACCAGAGGCGATGGTCATCTCCCCATGATGACATCGTAGGATCATTGGGATATCAAAAGGGATCTGCCGACCAACAAATGCCGTGATGGCTGTAAAATCAAGGGGTGTGATCATCATCTCCCTGAATTGAAAATAGAAAGTTTGCATGCATTCCGACCACCTCTTGATGAAGCTAGTCATAGCAGCCGAACGAATCTTCAGTGTCTCTAAACCTTCTAGTAGGCCATTGAAGCCAAAACTACGCCCCTGATCTCACACCTCCTTAGGCAACCTCTGGTAGAGCTTCTTTGCTCTAGTAAAGCTACCAGGTAGCACCAACAAAGTCACAGAGCTCTAAAAAAAGGAAGTAAGCTAAACACAAATTCTAACTAAGAATTTTTCTATCTATATACAATAATAAGCACTAACTATTGATTTACTTATCTTAATTGCAGGTAAGTAATATCACAAGGCTTTACAAAGTTAAAGAGTATCATGCATTCAAAGCAAAAACAACATTACAGATCCTAGCATGCAATCTAAGAAGAGCGAATCCTAACAGATACATCTTTAAGTGTCTCCAAATGCAAAGGAGCTAATCCTAATAAGGGAAGTACCATAGAGGATAGTTCTTGTAAAATAGTAAAAATAATAAACTAATTTATTATAAGTTTTCAGCACTAATTTTTTCCATCTTATCATATAGGGAAAAATCTCTAAGGTAGGAAGTATGAAAAAATAGAGTTCGAGGTACTAAGTCACTGATGATGGAGCATCCAGACGTATGTCCCGAGGTTCTAAATGAGACGAACCTCACTACCTGTAGTCACCCAGTGCCATGTGTGATGACCAGGCACTGGCTTCCTATGAACGACACCGATGACTCTTGGACCCTCTAGATCAACATCAGGACCATAAAGCTCCTTGGGATCAACACCCAAATCCTCTTGCATGGGTATATAAAGAAAAAAGAAGAGAAGTTTAAATTTAGAGAATTCCTAAGTGAAGAGAGAGAAAGGAAATGAAGAATGAAGTAGAAAATAAAAAGTGAGCCTTTTATAGCCTTAGAGGTGTGGGTCTAGCAAAGAACCCACCCACGTGAGTCAACAACGTACAAGGGTCAAAGCCCATGAAACCACAAAGCCCCTGAGATGCATGTTTTCATGAATCGAAGCTCCTAGAATGACTCAAAGGCACCTTGGAGGTCCGAACATCCACCCAAGACGCACAAGAAAGCCGAAAACCCCTAATAAAAGTCTAAAGTGACCCCGAAAAGCTTAAAAATCCAGGGGAGCCCTTTATGCACTTTCCTCTTTTATTATCATTATTCTTTTTCACATAAATTCATGCATTCATACATTTTCTTACATCCCAAATATTATTTTCCCGTACTTGCAATGGAGAAGGGGCACATGGCAGAGACAAACCAGTCAACCTTGATAACGGCTGTCTCACCTTGAGGGATTTTTAAAGTTTCCCAACTTTTATTAGCAGCTTCGAGCCATGATTTTAACTTTTAATCAATCTAATGCTTGATAACCTCATGAAAGACAGAAAATCCACCAAAGGAGAGTCATCGGGAACTAAGGCATCCGGGTAACTTACGATTACCATGTTAGACCTTGGAAGAGATTTAAATGCAAAAAATGATAATAATAAATAAATAAATCATCATACTTGATCTACTCTAATGCTCCCTAAAGGAGTAAAAGTATTCAAAGAACTCTTTGATGGCATTCGTGCTGAATAATAGAAGGCGGGGAATTCTTAAGAAGAGAAAATGCTCTACAAAAAGAGAAGTATGATAAAGTATTTGCCTCCGAAGGGAATAACTTGATAACATAAGTTGTCTCATCCGTCGTGATCCTCGATGGCCTCATTTTGTGAGTTTCCTTCTTATCATGTGGAATGCTTGCTCTTCATTTAGTAACCAGAAACATCCTTGTTAAAGAGTTGCTGGTTAAACCTTAGATGAATGGAGAAGACCACATTGAGGTGAAACGACCGTAGACGGGTTAGCTCCAAGTCCCTGATATGTACCACTCGCCAATGTAGGTAAGCCGCTAAAGGCACGACCAAAACTCTCATGCATCACAATTTTAAAATCAAAATTACATTATAGCATTTTAGTTTTACACACATCATGACTCTGATAAATCACACAGAACTACTCTCACAAAAAGATTCTTCACAAAAGAAGTTTACTTGCATTTCGGTTTCTTCAAAACCTGGTACTTAAGGCCTGTAAGGGCTAAACAGTGCACCCCCACTTGTGGCTTAGAAAAGGTCACAATACCCTCATAAAAAAGAATTTTACTTGCAATTTGGTTTCTTTGAAACCTAGCACTTGAGGCATGTCAAGGCTAAACAATGCACTTCCACTTGTGGTTTGGAAAAGGCCATGACACCCTCACAAAAAAGAATTTTACTTGCATTTTAGTTTCTTCGAAACCTGACACTTGAGGCTTGCGGGGCTATACAGTGCACCCCTGCTTGTGGCTTGGAAAAGGCCACGGCACCGTCATAAAATTTTGAACTTACATTTCAATTTCTTCAAAACTTGGCACTTAAGGCTTGTTAGGGCTATTCAGTGCACCCCTATTTTGTAGCTTAGTAAAGGTTATATAGCACCCTCATGAAAGTTTTTATCTCATTTATTTTTAAAAATTTCCTTCCCGTACATTGACAAGCACCAGTTTGATTAATGCACGTGAAGCAAGGGGTAACATTTGATACTCAAATTTTGATGTCCCCTAAAAATATGATGATGGAGGTTTTTGTCGATCAAAAGGGGCAAATTTATTTGGAAGTCTTCCCAGACGTGGTAAGACTTGATGAATACCCAAAAATGCTCGAAACACACACTTAAGCCTCAAAACACCTAAAATGGACACATACACTCCCATGCGCACGCCCCAAATCTAATTTTTTACTTTAAATGGGCCCTCCACACCTCATTTGGGGGGGGGGGGAGATAACATATATATATACACCGAAACTCTGCCAAATTGAAGACTCAGGACTCCCATTCTACACACTTTTAGCCAATCTCTACATTTTTCTTAGGATTTAGATCCAAAATCCAAACCCAACCACATCTAAGTCAAAGCACACTACAGGGGTAAATCCTAGCCCCTCTGAGGATTTTTCAATTCTTTTTCATTGAAAATATGCATTCATAGCATTTTTCTTCTTCTTCTACTCCTTTTTTCATTTTTTTGTCATTTTTGCATTTTATTTTATTTTAATATATTTACTGCCTTGTGATGAAGTTGTTATTTTGTAGTGATTTCAAGTTTTAGAATGAGATATGTAGAAAGGGTGGGAAGTTCGGGTGAATTCAGGAGTGTTTGCTTTCATTTTTGCATTATTTTTCTTTTTTATATAAAAAATAAGTATTTTGGTGTAAAATTAGCATTTTTATTGTTATTTTTACATTTTTATTA
>CATIWM010067371.1:0-42255 GCA_949671775.1 Mallotus repandus
ATAGAGAAGCTTGAAGTGTGACTATTTTAAAGCATATAGCATGGTAGTTAAAGCATGGAGCATAGGTTGTCGGCCGAATCCAGACTCTCTCTCTCCTTGTAGCATACATATGCCCATTAGTTAATGTAAAATATTTGTATGCGTGTACGGATAAGTATAAATATGTGTACAATAATTACACGTGACTAAATGATGATTAATAATGAATATGAGATATCACGATGTGTATTAATACTAAGTGTGTAGGGTGTTACAACAATTAAGTCATGTAACTTTTTTTTAATACAATTAAGTCCTATATGTTAATAAAAAAATATATTTTAAGGGTTACTAACAAAAAAATAAATATTTTTTAAAATATATATATAACATAATTATAAAGTTTTAAAAGTTTTTAAACCTATAAAATATATTTTTTAAATTTTTTTTGAATTTAAAAAATTTTACAATTAAGTGATATATATAATTAAGTAAATGACCAATTTTATTCAGTAATATAAATAAAAAAATTGATAATTGATTTAAAATTTAATTTTAACAGTTGAATAAAAAAATTATTTATTAATTATTGTGTAGGTTTAAAAATTTAAACTAATTAATAAAATTTAGAATTTTTTTGTCAACCATTAAAATTAAATTTTTGGATTACTTTATTTATAAATCAAATTCAACTCATTTTATTTTTGTCAAATTTTAATTCATATATATATAGCTTATATTTAACTAAATCAAGATAATTGCTACAAAATTTTCAATTGGCTTTGTTCAATGTGGAAGATTTCATTAGTATAAATAGTAAATTGATAATTAATCCAAAAATTTAATTTTAATGGTTGACCAAAAAAATTATAAATTTCATTAATTAGTTTAAAATTTTAAATCTATACAGTAATTTTTAAACCTACATAATAATTGATAAATAAATTTTTTTATTCAATTGCTAAAATTAAATTTTAGATCAATTATCAATTTACTATTTATATTAATGAATAAAATTGGTCATTTATTTGAAATATATATCACTTAATTGTAAAATTTTTTAAATTTAAGAAAAAATAAAAAAAAATATATTTTATAAATTTGAAAACTTTTAAACCTTTATAATTATGTTATATATATATTTTAAAATATTTGTCAATTTTTTTTATTAGTATCCCTTAAAATTAATTTTTTATTAATATATATGATTTAATTGTACTAAAAAAAGTTAAATGACTTAATTATACTCAGTAAATGTCTAATATATTTTAATTTACAATGTTAAAGTTTCAATTTGACCTTTTTTAGTGGTTCCACAAGTCCAATTATGCATATTTATAATATTTGTTAGGACTCCATTTATGAAAGGTTCAATTTGAGATAATTAAAAAAAAAAAATTCAAATGAGAACAAAAAAAATATGACGGTCTAATTCAGTTTCTGGTGCATAACTTAGGTTCAATTTGTACATTTGGCCTATTTTCTTAAGATATGAAAATACCCAATGTCAATGTGGCAACTGGCAAGTAACTTGTGATATTTCAAATTAAAAAGAAAAAAAAAAGGGTAACTTGTGATATTTATGTTAATGCTTTGTTCAAGAATTTGACATCTGGGATTTCAGATAAGCATCGTGAAGAAGCTGACTCAACTTTTTGACACATTGATTCTAAGGATTGTACGAATATAGCTGTAATTGAATATTTGTTATTTTTAGTATATTATTTTTTTGTAAAATTTATTCAATTTTAGCTAATTTTATTTTATTAAAATCGAATGATAAAAATTGTAGAAATTTCTCACCAATTAATTGATATTAAAATAATAAATCAATAAATATCATAAAATATTATATATTTATTTGATAAAAAAATATATAATTGATCATATTATACATGGTACAAGTTTAAAAAATTCTACTAAGAAAACAAAAAAATGCACTATTAATTCAACCAGTAGAATATTCCTCTCTAAAAAAGAATGGATGTTAAGGAATTAAGCTCATTTAAGCAACCTAACGAATCATTAATCAATATGCTACATTGATTTATCCTGATGCAAATAATACAATTACTACAGGTGGACTGATGTCATACCAACCTCGAATATGTCTTGTATTATTGTGGTAAATACATATATTTTACCAATAATTATTGAAATTAATTAATAGTAATAATATAAAATTATTTTAATTTTTTTAAAAAAATAAAATTAATAAAAATTGATCTTATTTAAATAATATTTTGAGTTAGAGTATTTTTATTTAAATAAATATTTTATTCTCCATAAGTAGTTCAAGTGATAAAATGTATGAATATCCAGTTGAGAAAAGTAAAATTTCAATCTCATCCCCTTCTCTTTTACTTATGATATTAAGAAATAACCATTTACACTAGTTTAAAAAAAATATTTTGAGTTTGAAAATAATGAATATAAGAAATTAATTACCAAAAATCATTATCATTTTTGTAATCAAAATAAAAACCACTGATTTAAACAACAAAAAAATCTATGAATATGTCAAAATTAATTGAACCTTTTTATGTGTGAAGAAATAATATAATAGTTATTTTCTTTAGTTTGAATCATAAATTTTAAAGTTGATCATGTTTTTTTTGGTCTTAGGAAATTGTATAGGGAAAGGGGGTATCATGGACATTCGAACCGGAATCCCCAGCAGGTGCCAGTGGTGCTCATGCCAGGCGCTCGTTGGCGAAGTTGATCATGTTATAAACTTAATTTTTAAATATAAAATAACTATTATAACAAATATTTGTTATATAAAATATTATAATAAATAAAATATATTTATTATATATATATATATATATATAAAAGAAACTATCAAGTTTTAGGTAGACATCCAATATTTTCGCCTAGTTATTAAATAAAAAATTACGTGGGTGTTTATAACTTTATATGTTGGCAAATATAATATTAAATAAAAATATATTTACATTTCAAACATTTTAAATTATTTCAAACAAAAATATATCTTTTTGAACCAACCAAACAAAAATATAACTCAACCCAACTTCACAAGTCCGGAGCGATTACACAACATAGTGAGAGTAATAATTTTTTTTTAATAATTAATTTAATATAATTTTATATATTATAATTTGTATATATTATTTTATTTTTTTATTAGAAGACTTACTTACTGTATATACATTATCATTCATATAATTATTGATTGGATAAAATTTATATATTCCTTCTGTTCTTAAATAATTGATATTTTAAAAATTTAATTTTTTTCAAAATGATTGACGTTTCAAATTACCAATACATTTTAACTATTTTTTTTATATTTTATCCTTATTTAATATATAAAAATTAATTAAATAGATATCTACTATTTATTTACTTTATATAAAACTAATAATTAGTTGAGAAAGTTATTATAAGAATAATATAATATTTTATACATATATTAAAAATATTTTTTTATTTATATGAAATTTTTTTAAATATTAATTATTTAAAAATAAAATATATTTATAATCCGTACACACACCCCAACTTACCGATATGAGATCTACGAAGACCAATCCCGATTCGAGCCGGAACGATATAACCCGTAATTGCTTAATATGGTAAAATGGTAACTTCAAAGAAAGAAAAAACATTTCTCTTTGGTCATGGCCCTAACTTTCTCACCAAAGTGGCCTCAAAAGTCAAAAGTGTACCTTTTTCACTGTGATACCTCAACCTTACCTTACCTACCGGAAGGAATCTTGGAAAATACACAATAATTTTTCTTTTAATTTTCTTTTCTAAGAAGAAAAAAAAAGCAAAAAAAATTATTATTAAATTTTGATTATTTTATTGCTAAAAAAAAAAAACCAAAAACAAAACTACTCCATTTATAGCCACAAGTCGCCGCGTGTGTACGGTATCCAAGAGATTCTTTTTCTTAACTCGGTGACTCGCCGGTTCACATTCTTTTTTGGTCTATAATTTGTCACCGACTCGTTCGATTTAACTCAAAAATACGCGACGACCCGATATGCGCGAGGATAGTAACCGAATCTTCGCGTCCCTGAATCTGAACAATTCTCATTTCCCCATTTATCTCTATATATAAGCATCTAGATAGCTGTTTTGCTCGTTTTTTCTCTGTCTGTAATCTGGGTTATGGTGGAGACCAATATATAGATATATATATATACAGGTTGAAGAAATTAAAGAAAGGAGAAAAAGAAATGGAGCTGAGCTTGGATTTGAGCTTGGTGTATGTACCCAAAACGATTAGTGAGTATTTAAGAGAGGTATCAAAGATTAAAGACAGTAGCTTGAAATTATCAAAGCTTGATGATTATGTGAAAAGATTGGAAGATGAAATGAGAAAGATTGATGCTTTTAAACGTGAACTTCCTCTTTGCATGCTTCTTTTGAATGATGGTATGTATATATGGTGTTTTTATTTCTTTTTGTTATTTTTTAGCTTTGGATTTGTGTTTCTTGAGATGGGTTTTCGATTTTGATTGTGGGTTGTTGTGGATGTTTTTTTTAGCTATTGTTAGGTTAAAGGAGGAGGCATTACAGTGTAAGGAATCTGAAGAGATTGTACCAGTAAAAGGGGTTTCTTGTAAAGATGGAGATAAGGAATTGGAAAATGATATGATTGATAAGAAGAATTGGATGAGTTCTGTTCAGCTTTGGAATAATGATAGTAATAATATCAACTTTAATTTTAAAAGAGAAGAGTCAAAATCAGAAACTAAGCAGGTAAAGATTTCTTTTTTTCCTTTCTTTTTCTTTTAACTTGTCTGATCAAACCAAAAAAAAAAAAAAAAAAGCAGAGATTGCATTTTTTCTTGGAATTTGAAAGATGGGAATTCTTATTTGTTGTTGGTTCACAGAGAAGTGAGGAAGATGATGATAGGTCTACTTGTGAGAACCCAATTCAGTTGTGCAATTATCGAAGTAAAGGAGGGGAATTTGTGCCATTTAAGGGACTTTCTGGATTTGAACGAAGTGGCAAGAAAGAGGAGAAAGAGGTTGTGTCTCAAGTTACTGGACTTTCTCTTATGACTCCTGTAGCATCTGAACTGGGGTCTTGCAATTTGATGTCAAAATCCAATGGCGCCAATCAAATCAAGATACAGAATAAACCCCAACAACAACAACACCAGCAGCATCAGCAGCCTCCTTACAAGAAACAGAGACGATGCTGGTCACCGGAGCTTCACCGGCGTTTTGTTGATGCCTTACAGCAGCTTGGTGGATCTCAAGGTTAGAGACTTATCGCCAAGATTCTCTCTTTTGAAATTAATATAAAGAAGTATTTGCTTGGCCTTTTTTAGTACTGGGATTGATATATTTGGGTGGAATTGCTTGGAAGTTGCATATTTACTGTACTTTTTTTGGTGTAGAGTTTTTTAATTGCAAAGATAAGTGATATAAGAATGGAAGCAATTTGGATCTACAGTTAAATTCCATTGAATGGCTTGTATGTTCTTATGCCAAAAATATTTGTTATAATTTTGGTCCTTTCTGTATGGTTAAATTGAGTTCTTTCTACTGTGTACATTTTTGGGCAACTCTCTTATTTGGATTATTTTGTTTTTACAGTGGCGACTCCTAAACAAATAAGAGAACTCATGCATGTTGATGGGCTTACTAATGACGAAGTTAAGAGTCACTTGCAAGTATGTTTTTGACTCAGGAGCCTCTCTTTCGCGCTCTCTTTTTCTGTGATGATGATATATAATAGTATCTTTATGTGTGTGCAGAAATACAGGCTTCATATCCGTAAACTTCCAGCTTCTTCAGCTGCTCAAGCAAATGCTTTATGGATGGCTGAAAATGAACTCAAAGATGATCCATCAAAACTAAGTGTTTCGCAGTCTAATTCTCCGCAAGGACCCTTCCATGGATGTGGATCTGCCAAAGGTATGTCTAGTACTGGAGATGAAAGTATGGAAGCAGAAGATGATGATAGGTCAGAAAGCAATAGTTGGAATGGTGGCTACGCAAGAAATTGAAGTATTGTGAGTGGTAACCATCAAACTGATTCTGATAGACCTGTGAATTTTGCTGATACAAATATATATGAACATGAGAATAATGAGTTGAAAGATATAGATTCAAAATTAGACTTATATTTTTTTTAAGAGATAGTTTATACATTAGATGGATCAGATACGAGTAGATTTTGCAGATGTTTTGGGCGGTTTTATTTTTCTTTCCTCATGAGCTCTACCTATTCGTATCTGATCTGTGTTGTTCATCACTTTATGTAAGGCACATTGACGGATTTTGAACTGTTTGATAACAAATTCTGATATATAGATGGTAAATTATCTGATTCTGATGAATGCTGTTTGCTATTTGTTTCACTTTTTTTTTTTTTTTCTTCTTTCTAAGCCTTGTCATCTCCACCTCTCCTACTACTGCTCTTCCTGGGCACTTACTGTTGCGCACACAGCAAATGCAAGAGACAGTTTCATGTCCCACTTTTTGGAGTTTCCATCCAACATGAACTGAGAACATAAAAATGGTTTTCCAAGCTCAGTTACACAAGAACCTAGTGAATTTTCCTCTCGTTTATAATGCGCTTGTGATAGTAATGCAAGGGAAGTTCTTATAGAGTTTGCATCCTACATTCAACAGTTGGGTGTGATACTTTGGTTGCAGGCAGTAGTCTCATATACTTCCAAGGCTTACCTGGAAGCCTCACCCATGCAATAACTGTGTTCACTTTATCACCAGGACCATCAAATTGTAGATTCCAGGACTGCAACATAATGTCAAACATAAGAGTCTTTCAAATGATTTTTACCTTTCACCGGATGTATTACACACTAAAATTGGATTGTAATGCATAATTAATATGTGTTACAATTTCGATTATAAGATGTAATGCATCTGGAAAAAATTTTCTTGTCGCAACTATTCATAGTCTATTGGTCACGAGATTCCGTTCTGAAGCCCTTGGACATCCCCACATTGTTTCTAGTATAATTTAATCTTGAGCTTGACGATTTATAACCTATTGTTTTTCCATGAAGTCTTCCAATGATCGTTTTCTCTGAGACTGAATCTGAAAATGTAGCTTAGTGGTCAAAATATCTACTATAGACAATTCATTTGTTTTGTACGCATGCATGTTTAGACAACATATGTATGGTCAAGGACAAACTATGAGTACCAACAATTATCAAAATCTGAATTGAAAAATTTTAGTATAATCAAAATCTGAATTGAAAACCCACTAAGAAAATGCAAATTGTTTAACTTATCCATAAAGTTAGGTACATAATAAATATAATGGTGATTTACCCCACCTACAGCTATGTCTTTATATTCGATTACGTAAGGACAAATTGGAATTAAAAAAAAAAAAGATAAATGTGTCAATTTCATGATAAGATAATAACAATATTCTAAAATGTATGGTTGAAATCATTATTTTTGTAAAAATTATATCCAATTTAAAACAACAAATATATTCTATATTATGTAACATATTAGTATTTAATTTAAATTATATGACATTTCTATTAATAAAAAAATATTATACAGTTTATTAATATTTAAATCATATAATTTATTTATTATTTTTTTTGAATTAGTATAAATGGTTAATTCTCAAGACCATAATGGAAGAGAGGGGGTAGAGATTTGAACCATACTTTTCTCCAATTAGATGTCCACACCTATTACCACTTTACCTATTAGTCAGGACTAATCTACCTGTTAATTAAAAAAACAAAAAGTAACACATACATATATAAATGGATAACACATACATATATAAATGGATAAATTCATTATGAGGCCTTTAAATTTTGACACTTTATTTTATTAAATCTCTTAACTTTTATTATATTTTATTAGACTCTCAATCTTTTATTTCCATATAGATTAAGAACAAATTAGATTGAAGTAATAAAATTGTGTAACAATTCAGGTTCGTTGTTGCTAAATATATTATTATGAAAGGTTTAGAGATACATTTTGTAAAGAATAAAAGAAAAATGTTAGGATAAGTGCAAGAAAAATGTTCATAGAACTTATATGCTTCAATTGGTAATACTAATGACATATTCATTGTTAAAACTTACCATCGATATCACAATTTTAGTAGAATAAATATAACTTATTTCATAATTTTATTAATTTTATTATTTCAGTCATTAATAATAAAATATTAAAATTTTAATTAAATATAATAAAAATTAAATAATTCAATAGAATAAATGAATTTATCCTGTATAAATATATGAATCTTGATGTGATTAGAGGATATGGTGAGCCCACGCTGAGATTTGGCCGTGAACATTGAATGGACTCAAAAATAATCAATTAGTATTATAATACTTTTCTTGGAATTAATTGTTCATGTAACTGTCTACATGTCATCTACTTTTTTTTTTTTTTTTTTGAAAGGATGTCATCTACTTGTTAATCAACACTTTTCTATTTTATTTTTTATGCTTCGAATATTTTCCATTCCTTTCCTTTTCTTGTTGTGGGCACTATCAACGGCAGTAACATTGCCAAAGTTGCCTTTTTGACACATTTTGCAAGTGTTACATTAGAATTTTGGAAACTATATATATATATACACAAAATGTAAGATCATCTGATTACTTTATAGCAAGTCTCTCTTTTACACGGGTGTTTTCAGTGCGAATATATGCATTTGTTTTTACCATCATAAACTGAGTTGAAAAATTTGAACTCAAAGTTTCAAATAATGTCACGGGAACTTGATCGTTAAGCCAAATATTACTGCACGAATATATGCATTTCTTTTTTTTTTAAGAAGAAGAATATATGCATTTCTAACTATATATCTTTGTAGAATTTGTTCAGAAAAGACTTATAAAAAAAATAAATAAAGCGCGACTTATTTGATTTAATTTTTTTTAAATTACATTTAGATGTCTTACCCCAACCATTATGGTTTGATGGCATCATCCTCTGTGATTTTAAATAAGAATTATTCTTTATTATAATTGGATCTTTTTGATTTTTTTTCAAATTACTTAAGATATTTATTTTTTTCTCATGATATTTTTCATCATCATTTTTTTCATATGTTAATATTTGGAACTTAGTCCCAATTCCAAATGTCTAAAATTTTCCATAATAAATTTTGAATATAAAGACTAATTAGAAATAAAATATAATTTTTTTTATTATGAATTTCGAATTGAAATTTCAACCTAAATTAATATAAAATATTTTGAAATAAACTCGAATATAACTTGAGCCCAATTTGTTTTGACCCACTTACGATCATAGCGTGGGCTGAATATATCCATCCATTTGAAGATTCAACAAATCCGCCGCATCACTCCCATAAAAACGCTCCGTTTTATATCTAAACGCTGCCGTTTCAGTCTCACTCGATTTTTCGCGATTACAAAGCTCAGGCCTCAGTGTCACCCGCCGTCGCCAATTGCTAAAACCTCTTTTTCCCTCGCTTTCACTAAACCCTTGAATCACTACTGCGTCTGCAACCACTGCCCCCAAAAAAAAAAGAAAAAACCTTGACCGGAGCTGATAATGAGAGAGATCGTAACTGTTCAAGTCGGAGAGTTTGCCAATTTCATTGGCTCTCATTTCTGGAACTTTCAGGTAATTTTTATTTTTTGATTATTAGAGATGTGCGTTTTATGATTGATTGTTAATTTTTTTTTTCTGTTGATTTTGAAATGGTTGAAGGATGAATTGCTCGGTTTGGCTGCGGATCCTGACAGTGATCCAGTCTTCAAGAATCTAAATCAGTATCTAAACATGGATTTGCTCTACCGAAGCGGCGAAACGCATAAGGTTGGAGTCGTTTTGTTTCGTTTGAGAACATTAAACTTTGTTATGCCAATCTTCATGTATTTAGTTTCTTAATCATGTGCAGGGAATCCATACTTATACTCCGCGTGTAGTTTCGATAAACAATCAAGGTGCTTTGATTCACATTCTAAGTTAAGAAGTGTGCATAATCTAGCTCAAAATGTAATCAATATGTTTTATTTTACTTATTTGAAATGATGTTTACGAGTTGATGTGTTTTATTGTTTTATATTTGGAATCGTTAAGATGTGAATTTCTCCTTGAGATATGGAGTGTTTCAAGGAAGTGTTTGCAAGTCTAATGCAAGTGTTTGATTTGTGAAGAGACTATTGGCTTTAGTCTGATTGGTAATATTTACCAATTATAGAAATGGGGTTGTGCTCTCTATATTAGGATGAGAATGAGATTTTAGTAGAAATAGGGGGGCCTAAAGTAAAAATGTCATGAGTTCCACACTCTCTCCCCATTACACCTAGTTTCACCCCCTGCTGTTTGGCGAAGAAAGTTGGCATCGAATTAACTTTTGTGTTACTCCTGTAGGGTCCCTTGGATCAATGAGTTCGCATGGTACACTCTATAAGGCTGGTTCATCATCATCATCAGAAGTTATCACATGGTGAGATTTTTAATATCATTCTGTAACTTAGCTGATTAAAAATTTAATAGATTCTTTTTCATAGTTAATACATAAGCTTGAAAGATTTGATTTCTATTGTGATTTTCAACTTACATTATCTGTGGGTTATTTCCAAGTATCATTGTATTGTGAAGTCAGCTAAGTATGAATTTCATGCAAATATTAAGTAAATAAATGTGTAAAAAGAAAAAGAAAACGAAAAAGCAGAAGGAAACATGTCCTAAAGTGATTGTGGCTATCCAATTATTGTGATGTTGTAAGGAGTGCTAAATAATTCTTTGATGGTTCTACTTCTACCCTATAACTACTTAACAGTGTATCTCTCTCTCTCTCTGGAATTGTGATGACTTTTTTGTTTGTAAAGTATTACCTATTTTTATTGATGTTTACTGGTCTTTGGGTTTCTTTGTACTTGTCAATTTTTTTTGTCCTCTAGCTTTAAAAATTTAATCAAATTATAATAATAGCTATGCTTTGAATTTTTAGTCTGTCAGCACATTGGACACAATCATTGATCCAATTTTAGGCGATTTCCAAATATGCTTAGTTGGATTTTAGTGGTGTCCCCTAATGACCAGGACCAATGCGCAGGACAGGCAATATATCCACCCATGCATCTGAGCCTTTAAAGAAAAATTTGTTCTTGCAAAGTTTGTATGAGGAAGAGCAGGAGAATTTGAAGCCCACTGCTGCTAGCCAGGGGGTTAGTGTTACACAAAGGGACATTCAAGATCAGGATCTAGTTGAATCTTTAGAAAATAGTGTTCAGTTTTGGACAGATTTTTCAAAAGTGCATTATCATCCGCAGAGTTTATATGAACTATGTGGATGGTGGATGGATTCTGAGGAATTTGACAATTATGGAGCTGGAAGGGATATTTTCTCTGGAGGCTTACGAGGAGATGAAATAAGTGAGAGGCTGCGTTTTTTTGTAGAAGAATGTGACCATATTCAGGTACACCAAAGTGCCAAAAAATTAAGACTGCTAATGTTCCAACTTTCAAACAAACTTGAAAGTTCTCTCTCTTTTTTTCCAAAGAAAAATTAAAATAAAAAATTTTCTTCTTTATTGATGATTGTCTCTGCATATTCTCTTTCTTAGCTTTAAAGTTTGGGTTGGCTGCTGAGTTCCCCTACCTATCATGTGGAAATGTTAATGGTTATTTAAGAAGTATTGATGGCAAGTGGAGAAGATGCTACTTATTTGATGAGAAATCTTCTTTTGTTAGTGAATGGATTTTACATCTTGATACCCATGGCATGTTGAGATATCTGAACCATGCACCATTGTGTAAGGGGCTAAATCAATAGTTAGTTGCCTTTTAGCACAGATAGGATTTGGATTAGGTATTTTGATATCCTATATGTTTTTCAATTGATTGTGTGGCTTTTATCTTTGATGCTGAATGTTTGTTGAATTTGACAGGGTTTTCAATTCATTGTTGATGACTCGGGAGGTTTCTCTGCTCTGGCTGCAGATTTTTTGGAGAATATTGCAGATGAGTACTCTAGTACTCCGGTTCTGCTCTATTCTGTTAGAGGTCCTGGTCCTCATATGATGAACCCAAGAAGCCCAAAACAATCAATTTTCAGAAAACTTCATGATTCAGTTTCTTTTTCAAGACTATCATCCTTCTGTAGGATGATTGTTCCAGTTGGTTTACCCTTCCTAAGTAGAAGTAAGCAGACTTGCATTGAGATGATTCCTTCGCCTTTTCTGAATGTGCTGCTTGAATAATAGCAGAGTTTTTCATCCTTGACTAACTATGTTTTCTTTCTGAACATATTCACTTGATTTTGAAGGTAAAGCTTCTTCATATCTCTGCATAAAAGATGAGAAGCCTTACCACTGCAGTGCAGTTTATGCTGCTGCCTTACACTCGATAAGTCTCCCCTTCCGAATGGAACCACTTGGACCTACTGCAGACTCTCGTTACTTTTCTGGTGCAATGGATATTTATGAACTTGTACACATGTTAACTGGGCAAGAGAGACAGAATATGGCAACCATTCTGGATGTTGGAATGCCAGTATCTCCTTTATCAGGTATTTATCTAATAACTTTGTTACCAGGAGCAGTGTGTTATTTTTGTTTGTGAGTTCAGAGTTTGTTGATTGTTTGGCATGTTAAACCCAGGGAAACAAGATGAGCAATCTTTTCTGGGGAATTTACATCCATTGACACCAGAGATAGCAGAAGTGGAAGATTTGCAAGCAGTGGAATCCATGACTGTTCATGGATCTCTTGGGTCAGGTGCGGCTATAATTTGTGGATGCACTGGAAAGATACTTGAAATTTTACATTTTCAACATCCAAGTTTGCAAGTCCACGATGAATGCGCTTTCCAACATAAGTTCCCTTTCTACTGTCTTTTGCTGGAATCATCTTTACATGTGCAATTTGATAATGCATTGAATATGTTGACTTTATTTATCGCGAAGTGTTCTGACAAGTTATAAGAATGATTTCTGATTGCTTTATTGCTTGATTGAGATACAAAATATGCTTTTACACGCACATGAATTGTTTGAAAATTTATAAAACATGAGGGTTTTCTGGCACCAAGAACAAGATCTTAATACAAAGAAAGAGTAAACTCTTGGTTGAAAAGAATTTAATAGCCTTGCTTTGGCTAGTTCTGAGAATTTTTTTTGTCTTTTGGGGGTTCTCTTCCCATTTGCTTTCTTAATGAAGACTTGCTATTATGCTACTAATTAATCGTTTGCTTTCTTCTTTTTCTTGTCCCGCTTTCTTCATAGGAGGTTGCCTGGCTTCAGTCTCAGAAGTAACAGATACAATTAATGATGCTTATGCACATTTGTTGATTAGGCCAAAGTTCTGCCATCTGTCTGTCGCTGCTTGCCCTCTTCCAATACCACTACCTTTTCCTCCAATCTTCAGTAATTCGGTTGGCCAACATGGTGAACTCTTAAGTAGTCCGATTCTGGGTTCCTCATCAAGGGGATCACTTGATGTCCATTCCATTCCTATGGCAGCTCGACTACGTTCAAGCAGTGCCCTCTTACCATTTCTGGAGAACAGACTGTTAAATCTTCGTAAATATGGCATTGAGCGTGGAGCACCTGGGACTGAGACACTTCGAAGCTGGGGCTTTGCGAAAGATGAATTAGAAGACATTGAAGAAAACCTATGTAGAATGGTTGCAAAACTTGATGATCGATATCAGGCTTCCTCAGACTCTGAATAAATTATTTCAAATTTGTAAACCATTCCCTATCCTTTCCCTCAAAAGCTGAGAATTTCTTTTGTATTCATTTTATCCTTAAGATCTAAATTTTAAAGTAAACAAATAGTGATTTATTGGGTATCATGTGGCTAAATATATGCACGAGAAAATTTAATGGTAACTGGCCATTCAATTACATCACAAGATGCATCTAATCTAATTTTTCTTAGAGGTGTCACTACCTGGAAAAAAAAAAATTGTTGATGCATATTTTTAAGTTTCTTGAGGATCAATGTTGTGTCTGAAACAAAGGCAGTGCATCAAGCTGAAGATTTTGGACTTTTTCGTGGTGCTTGAATTTGAAAAGGGTTGCCTTCAATGGTACCAAGAGACTAATCCTCATTAACACTACTGGGAAGCTGATTAGATCTAGTAGCAGCAGCGATTGTACCTCCATGTACACTTCCCAAACTCTGAGACTCTAGTTCTTGCTGCTGATGTAGCATCTGATATCCTGGTTGAATTTGAAAAAGGTTGTCATTAATGGTACCCGGAGACCGATACTCAGTAACACTAGTAGGAAGCCGATTAAAACCAGTAGCAGTAGCAACTGTACCTCCATGTACACCCCTCAAACTCTGAGCCCCTAGTAGTTCTTGCTGCTGATGTAGCATCTGATATCCTGGTTGAATTTGATAAGCGTTGTCATTAATGGTACCCAGAGACCGATACTCAGTAACAGTAGTAGGAAGCTGATTAAACCCAGTAGCAGCAGCAACTGTACCTCCATGTACACCTCTCAAACTCTGAGACTCTAGTAGCTCTTGCTGTTGATGTAGCATCTGATATTCTGGTTGATTTTGAAAAGTGTTGTCATGAATGGTACCCAAAGACCGATGCTCAGTAACACTAGTAGGAAGCTGATTAAACCCAGTAGCAGCAGCAACTGTACCTCCATGTACACCCCTCAAACTCTGAGCCCCTAGTAGTTCTTGCTGCTGATATGGTATCTGATATTCTGGTTGAATTTGGAAAGTGTTCTTATCAATAGTTCCTATAGACCAATCATCAGTAACAATAGTGGGAAGCTGATTAAATCCAGTAGTAGCAGCAGCAACTGTACCTCCTCCATGTATGCTCGTCAAACTCTGAGACTCTATTAGTTCTTGCTGCTGATGTAGCATCTGATATTCTGGTTGTTTCTCTGGTAGGTGTTTCTGTTGTTGTGATTGGAGAAACTGCAGCTCTTGTTGTTGTTGTTGTAGCATCTGATAATTGGATCGCAGAATAGACAATTCTTGCCTGGCAGTTTCAAGCTCAGTAGTCAGTCGCTGTGATCGTTGTTCACAAAGTAAAATTTGACCTAGACAACCATGAATTGGATCACGAACAATCGCTGCAGCTTCATAAGCAATCGCATTAACTGCATAATGTCTTGAATTCGGTTGAACTCGGGATAGACGATCGTTAATACAGTTTACACCAAATACTCTCCTTATATTCTTGAATTCTTCAGGCGTATGAGGTGGAAAATGTGGTGCAAATATACGGTTTTCAGGGCAGTTTCTACCTAGGATGTTGCAAGCCACACATCGGAGGCGGTTTTGTCTTGACATTTTTCGTTATAGAGTACTACAAACACACAGAAAATAAATGAATAAACAGAAACCAATTTCTAATACAATTCAGCGAAATCAAGAATCCAAGAAGAAAAAAAAATCAAAGAAAGAATCAAGAAAACCAAAAAATAAAGAAAGCTAAAAAGATTAAACAAGAACCCAAGAAAAAATCAAGAATCATATTAAACAAGAACCCAAGAAAAAATCAAGAATCATCTGCTAAACCTACAAGAATGGACTAAAAAATGTAGATATAAAATAACCGTAATTGTATAGGTAGCAGGTGCAAAATTCTTACTGAAAGAGATGAAGATCACTTTAAACCTGACGAAATGCAAGAAACTATACAGTTTGCTAGTATCTATATGACTTAACTAGTGCTTCAGAAATTTAAATTTTAATCAAATAAATGAAACAGTAATCTTTAAATTCAGAGTCTAAATGGAGCAAGAATGTAAAGAAAAGAAAAGAAGTGATTTAAAAGGAAGATGACTCTTAAACCTGACGATTGAAATGCAAGAAACCGGTACACAGTTCAAATAATGCTTCAGAAATCACAAAAATGAGAGTAATCTTCATATTCAGAGTCTCCAAGGAACAGGTATGTAAACAAAAGAACAAGAAGGTATTGAAAGCTCACCCTTCAGGTTATCTTCGATTTTGCTTAATAACCAAGAAGACAAAAAACCCTTCTGCAGCAGAGCAATCTATCTCACTTCGAGTCAATTAAAGCACGCCTGAAAACAGGAAACAAATGACACTTTTTCTTTGCAACCACAACCTGAAAACAGCAGAGCAATCCGTACCGATTTTACTTCTCTCTTTTTCTTTGTAAGTAATACGTGAACTCTGAACGAAACGGGCGCATATAAGACCTGATGATTTTTTTATAAACGTTAGTAAAAATTACATTTTTCTCTCTAAATTTAGATTATAATTACATTTACATCCTTTTTATTTGAAAATGTAACAATTCAAGCACTTAAGATCCTCCATTAAAATTTCCCTTAATATCTTATTATATCAAAATAAGTATTAGAATTTCTATTCAATGAAAATAATATATTTAATTTTTTAGTTTTAGTAAGATAAAATAATTTTTTTAATTATTTTAAATTTAGAATTTCAATATTGATTAAAATTTCAAGATTCATACATATGTTCATTAATATATTAAATTAAAAATTAAGTTGTAATTTTAACAAATTCATAAATTTTCATCAATGTCATTTTATATTCACTTATTCTTACTTAATTTCATTAAATTTTTATTTTTCAATTAGTCAAAATAGAAAGTTTTAATGTGGCACTCATGTGGATTAAATTTAGACAACTTCAATTGTCATGTCGATAAAATTTAACTAAAAATTCAAAAAAGATATGAAATTGCAAAAATTTTAAAAATTGTATACTAATTTGTCAAATATAAAATCTAAATTATAAAAATAATAAATTATTTTTACAATAAACCCATTAAAATTCAAATATTAAATTTAAAAAAAAATTTGGTCACTAATATCTAATATATGCTCTTAAGCTATAAATTACACATTCAAAAGTCATTTAATTATGATGATGTTGGGGACAATCATAAAGCTAATGGTTTAACTATGGAGGCAATTATTAATTTAGCCCGATCAAGATTTTTCAAAGTAGCAATCAGTTCAACGATTTGGCAACCTTAGAAAAAAATGAACGTAGAAATGCAAATTTTTGTGTGTGTTTAGGTCCGTTTTATATAGAGTTATGTGCAAGATACATTTTAATTGGGCTGAAAACAGAAATTTAGTGCGAAATTAATGAGAAAGTTAAAATTGGTTACATTGGGATGCCTGCACACCTCCTGATAAGCCCAAAAGTGAGGTATAACGGCCTGCTGATAGGGGTGAACAAAATTCATCCACTATCAAATATCTGAATTCAACCCAACCGAACCGAATTTATTCACTTATATAATTTGTAAATATTTGGGCAAAAGCAATCCGACCAAAAAATCCAACATATATATATATATATATATATATATATGAAAGAAGGTTGATTTTTTGCATTTGATATTTTTTGATATTTAATAATCAGGTGGGCTACAATTATTTTAAAATTAAAATCAAATTTTAAAATTAAAATCAAATGAATTTTTTTCATTAATATAGAAGTTTTAAAATTAAAACTTCAAACAACATTAAATTTTTAAAAATTAAAAAGGTTAATTTTTTACATTTGATATTTTTTGATATTTAATAATCAGGTGGGCTACAATTATTTTAAAATTAAAATCAAATGAAATTTTTTCATTAATATAGAAGTTAAATGATTTAAATGTTATGAATTGCACAATAATAATAATTCTCTTCTTTTGAATGAGGTGAAAATAATTTTATTAATAGATAATATTTTATTTTCTTACTAAGAACAGTAGATAAATTTTATAAGAAATAAAATTTTTTTAGTTTTATTTCTTCACAGTAATTAAATTTAATATTTTTTTAAAATGAATCTAATTCTCGTATCAATAGATATGGGTGAAAACAAAAAAAAACTTATGAAGGCACTTTGGATTGATGGAGTGTTTGAACTGAGAGATATGAAATTTCAATGAGGGCACACGCTTGGACAAGACTAAACCTTAAAGCTTTCTTTTGAATGAACTGACGGATGCTCATACTCACTCATAGCTACTACCTGTTTCAAAGTCAATCTCCCACTAATAATAATTTTTTTATATATAATAGTAATTTTGATCCTAATTACGAGGATTAATTAAATTTATATTATAAACATAAAACTTGAAGTGCACACAAGTCAGCACGTGACCCACCTCCTCTACTGTTAAAAAAGAGAGTTCCACGTGGATTTTTTTAATTTTTAATTTTTTAATTATGGTGAAATGGAGTTATTATCGTCACTTGCAGAAGTTTTTGACCTGCAGTCCATTTAAATGTAGGAATATTTTTTACTTACATTTCCAAAATTGACTTTAATTTTCTGAAAAAAATATGATGCACACATTGTTAATTTAATTATAATTATTAAATATAATATATTTTAAATTAATAATATACATTTTTTAAAAATTTAGTTCGTATAAGAATATTTTGATATTTTTTTTAATACGAACTAATAATTAGTTGATATATATTTTAAATTTATATATTTTTGTAGATAGAGAGATCATATGATATATGCATTAATGGATTGCACACAATATATGACAATTCTTCTATTTAAAATTCACAATAGCAGGATATGAACCTTGCAACTCATAATGCTCTTAAAGATGAGTTTAACTGCTCTCTCACTAACTATATTTTAAATATTTTGAATTTAAGCAATGAATGATTGAGAAGTGTTATATTATTTAGCATTTTTATAAAATATATAAAATGAAAATCAAGAAGATGAATTTTCATTTTTTAAAAATTAATTAATTAATAGTTTTTATTCTATTAAAATTATTTAATTGATAAATTTAAATTATTCTATTTTAATTTAATTTATTTATATTTTAAAATAATTATATAAAATATATATTGATATGTAATTTGCGCATTGTGACAATTTACTACTGCATATTTAACAAGTTAGTAGTAGAAAAGGGTTTGAGAAGACAAAAGGGAAGTAAAGGGACTAAACATCAATAAGGAGTAAGTGCTAGCTGCTGCTGCGTGGTGTTGGTGTTAGTGTTGTGTTTCTGGCATTGCAGCATCAGCAGCATCAGCAGCAGGCATTGTACTGATCATGGTAATAGTAATGGTGCCACTATGAAAATAAAAAAAAATAAAAATAAAAAGAGTGTTCACTGTTCAGTGTGTTGGTGAGGTGTTTGCGTGATCAGACTTCATTCCATTAATTGTTATTTCAGTGCATATGCTATAGCTCTTGTACCATTTCCTACTTTTCTTTTCTTTTTCTTTTTTTCCCTCATTTTGTTCATTTTCTCTTTCCAAATTCAATATTATTTTTATAGCATCAATTTATATTCATTTCTCAGTTGGAATCAGTTGGTAGAAATTATTATCATTTAACTGATGTTTCGAATTTAAATCACATTAAATTAGTTGTTGAGAAGTTTGTGGCACTTTTATAATTCTATTCAAGTTGAACTAAATTAGTAAGAGAATTTTACGAATTTTACATACCAGTGATTCAAATAATTTTTTTTTGATTAATGAGTAGGCTTTTCCTTTTTTTCAAACTAAAATTCTAAATGCTTAATTTTATATTTAAAATTAAAACTTCAAAAAACATTAAATTTTTAACAATTAAAAAACTGACTTATATAATATGAAAAAAATACTAAAAAAAATTTTCTTTTACGGAAGTTCATTTGGTTCTAACTCCGAATATATAATCGGAGCTATATTGATCCCGTTGCAAGTTAAATGTCTATGTGCTCTGTAGTATTTAACTATGAAGAGCTTGCAAGTAGAAGTAACCACTTGAATTATTGTACAGCCAGAAATTCAAAGTTAAAATAAAAGATTTGTTCAACAAAAAAAGTTAAAATAAAGATGAATTTTTTGATTTGGAAGAGAGACCACCTGATCACAGCTGGGTCTAATCTAATAAATTCTAATGACTCTTTTGATCATTGATTGGCAGCTAGCGGCTAATGCTTGCAAATGAAATCACGCCCCTAGAATTTCTCTTCTTTTTTTTTTTTAGTATAATTTGATCGAAATTTTTCATAATACTTTATTGGAATTCTAATTCTTCACTTTTTCTATTTTTCATTGCCTTTTGTTGTTGACTTTCACAGTTTGGTAGGAAGTTCGTCACGTGCATGGATTTGACATGGAACGATGGAAAATGAAATTTTCATTTCATCAATATATATAATACATATGCGGCTACTTATATAATACATATCCAACTACTTAAATTTGTCACGATTGATCATTTTATCCCATATACTTTCATTTTTATCAGATTGTCACATGAACTTGTCTATAACGTGGCTAATAATTCTAGCACGCGTATCCTAAACTCGCCGACTCAAATTACATATGAAAAAGATGGAAATATTTTACTGTTTACTGGAGATAAAAAAAAAACCTAAAACTCCTTATTGATTGAAAACCAAATTAATTGAACGGGGAGCATCTGATGGTACTACAAATGTGAACAGAAACTGCATGGAATTTGTTTGCGGTGGACCTCATTGTGTTCAAAATAATAGGAATTGATCATACTAGTGAAGCTAGCAAAGATGTAGATAACAGCACCGGCGAGAGAGCTTCCTGGAGAGAGATTGGCGTTGGTGATGAAGCTATGTGCGATTTGGTCCGCTGGATGATGAGAGGAGATGTGGTCGACCTCAATCCCATTTTTCTTGTTAACAGCGTGGATCAAGGTTGAGCCGAGGTTGGTAATGATACTATTGGATTTCTGATTAAGAGGGACACTAAAGAGGCAAAAAAGGAAGAGAAGCCACTAAAGTTGGTAGAAGTCGATGATGTGAAAGGAACCATTGTTAAGAGTGTGGAAGCAGAGATGTTTATTGTTGGCCCGATGATCAACTTTCTCTTGCAGGAATCAATCGGTGAAGCAAATGAAGGAATTGGCAAGGATTTGTGGCCAACCTTGTTTGCATTTTGTTATGAACAACTTGGAACTGTTGTTGGTAGTGCGACAGGTGCACAAAACGATAGTGAGGATAAGTGGCCACGATGGGTCTCCATCACTCCCATCTTTAATATTTGGAACAAATGTAGCTCTTCCTTTACATTAGTTGTGGTTTATGTAGTTGCAGATGATAAAATAATGGAGTTTAACACTTATAAGCAATATCTAATTCAAGAATACATCTAAATAAAACTACAAGAGTTGTACTTTTTCATTGAGTCTTTCTTGGGGTTTTCTTAGAATTTTTGCTAGATTGAATGAAAATTACTTTTGTGATTTTGTTGTTATATATCTTATGTGTTTTTGTTGTTACTAAGCAAGACAAGGCATGAGCACAACAGCAACATTACCAGCGTTGTTCTCTTCTATAAAATTTATTGTTGAATTGATAATAAGCAAGTAATAATTCTAACACAATCTTGCCAGTCAGGAGGTTTCCCCTACACAATTTAAGAATACATATAAGGTTAAAAAAAAAATTAATTTTTTCAGCACACAGAACAGAAAAAGAAGGAAAAAAATTGATAAGCACCGACTCCTCCATTGGCAAGTGCAATAGCCATGATGGCTGCTTCCTCCATGACCCATGAAAGGTGGCGATTGAAAGCATGCCATCTAAAAAAAAAAAAGTGAAACAGTGTTGAACCTCCTTTTCCTCAAGCTTGTTATATCCAAAAATGGTAAGCCTTTGGTCAGCAGCTTCTGTTGCAAGACCATTAGACGAAAGAAGAAGATGTGAAAAAAGAAGAAGGAAGAACATGAGGAGGAAGAAAGTGTAAAATTAAGAAAAAAAATACCATTTCCATATCCGCATAAGGTTATAGGCAAGTTCAGGTAGCAATCTGGCAAAAGTGAAAGTACAGAGGGCAAAATGACCAATCATAATAAGTTCAAGTGGATGGATATGTATTATGCCAAATTTTTTTAACACATTATAGTTTAATACTATTGAAATGCAAAATGAAGGACTCAAACATGAATTTCTCATATATTATTAAAAAAAATTCTTTAACCACTAGATCAAAATTCATGGCAGAATTTTTTAATATTTTAAAATAAATATTTCTATCAAATTATAATTTTGATTTTTGATTTTTAAATATTTGTTATATGAAAAAATCAATCAAATCGGTTCAAATTAATGTAAAAAACACAACAATCATTAGTGACCTTTTTATTCCTACACATGATTGACACCATAAAAATTGTTTTCAAAAGTATTTGAAGTACCTAACCACTTTTCTGCTATATTTTTCATTTTAATGGTTAGTGGGACCATGATAAAATTAAAATAATAATGTTGAAATATAGATAAATTAAGAGCATTTGACATTATGAAAATCCTATGATCCTTAATATATGAATCTTGAGTTTAATTTTAATTAATTGTTTTTTTATTTATTTTTGTGGTCAAGGTTATGTAAACGTGATAGAAAGCGAAATGAAAATGGCTGAATATATTGAATATGGTTTCATAGCCATTAATTCAAAGGTAGGTACAAGCATGAACAAGTTATGGGATATATAGAACAATCTTGTATTTGTCTTCATTTATGTATAGACCAATGTAAGCAGCAATTGTAGAAAATTTACATTAATAACGACAAAAAAGAACTATGATAAAATCAAATTATACCTATTTTTAAAAATAGGTATTGGATTCGAATCTCACAAATTCTCCACCGACTAGAAAAATAGGTTTAATAAATTTCCATGTTAATACAAAATTATATCATAATTATAGCTAAATATAAGGCATGTTGCAGAAAACAATTCCTTAGCAGAAAACTCAATTTTTTTTAGTCGGCATAGAACATACTCTTTCATAAAATTATATCGATAATTTTTTATTAAATAATGACTCAAGAAATTAATTAAAAAAGGGAATATAATAATAATAAAAAAAAGCCTTGGTTTTAGATCTTCCCTACTCTTTGCTTCCTTCTCATGAAGGCAAAGCCAGCCTTTGAATAAAAAATCAAGAGTACATACAAGTATATATATATATACTCTAATTAAATTATATGCAAAACCTAAATAATACAAGGCTTTTCATAAATATACTCATCTTTTATTCAATTTTGGATGGTGGTCAAGATTTTTTTTTAATATAGATCAATATTGTAATGACAACTATAGTACTAATAGAAATGCACATGGCCATTAATCAAAGTCATCTATGAAATCTATGAGCTGAACCAGGTTTTAATACTACAATTCCAAGATCTAACTAATCAATTGTAAACAACAATACAATTAATTAATTCATTTTATCAGCCAAAAAACTCAAAGATGTATCAATTGGTCAACATGATTACTTAGATTTGTATAATAATCTTTTTTTCTTAAGCTCTTGCAAATTAGTATATATATTTTTGTGTGTGTATATGTATACAAATAAAAAGTAAAAAATTATTAAATTAGTCTTTGTTTTATTATAAACGTTGATTAATTCTTATATATTTATTTTTGTAATATATATGAATGACTATAATTAAAAAATAATTAATGTAATAGTTTTAATTTCATTTGTATAAGTATTGAAGAAAAACTCGTTTTTCTAAATCCATTAGTACAAGTGATTTGTAAAAAAAAAAAATTATCACATTAATATTCAGATTTTATCGAATTAAGTGTATTTTAAAAAGATAGTTGTCATTTTCAATTTGATTCATTTGCCTAATATTAATTCTCAACATAAAGCACCATTTGTAATGCTACATACACATTTTCATATTGATACAGACAGTATTGTAGAGACAGTAGTTTGTTAAAAAAATCAAAATCACTAATGTATTGTAGCAATCAAATCTTTATTTGTATTATAAGAATCATCTTATTAATTTTTCAAAAAAAAAAAGAATCATCTTATTAGAGACATTCTTGCCTACATTAATTGATTCAGTTTATGCAATACAACCAATAATTGATCAATACATATCTTGAATAATTCATAATTTAAATACTACATAATAAATATAAATATATGTTGATAATCCAATATTGCAATAATAAGTATTAATTACTTTACATCTACAAGGTAATTTGCATCTTTTTATTATCAAATAATGCCATAAACTACAATGGTTCAAATCACATGCAATATTGCAATAATAATATACATTTTTTCTTGTTCAATTAACAAAGATAGTATTACTTAAAATGCTAATATCATGCACAACCCATTAATATTCATCTAGTAGAGGTTGTGGAAATTAAGTTAAATCCAAGTGTTTAAGAAGCTAATCATAAAAAGAAAATATTAAAGAACTTCATAACTTCTGATGTACTTACTACATATATATATTATAATTTT
Organism: Mallotus repandus; assembly: GCA_949671775.1. Classification (NCBI taxonomy): domain Eukaryota; kingdom Viridiplantae; phylum Streptophyta; class Magnoliopsida; order Malpighiales; family Euphorbiaceae; genus Mallotus; species Mallotus repandus. Next base: position 24,175 of record CATIWM010067371.1, read on the forward strand.
GCATAATAGTATTTAAAAAAAAAAAAAAAAAAAAAAGCTAAATTCTACCAAATGGAAAAGGAAAAGAGCTGTACTCGAAAATCAATGCAGATCCTAAATTTCAAAATGTTCATCTCTTCCCACAATGTAGTCTTTCTTCTTCTTCTTCTTCTTCAGACCCCAAAAAAAATTAAAATTAAAATTAAAATATATGATGCTGACTTCAGATCTCACTTTTAAAATAATCTCTCTTTCTTTCTCTTTATGTTCATTTGTGTCTGGCATTTATGACCTGCACAAAATAAAGCAACAAAACAAAAATGAAACAAAATGTGATATATATGTCTTATAGTTATGTTCTCTTTATATTTATCTACATAAAGAAGAAGAAAAAAAAAATTGTATTCTGATTATTTGCATTGCTCAAGATAATGAGTTGAATTAGAGTTAAATAGATTTATTCAGATATCTTAATTTTGTCTCATGACTAGAAAATCAAATACACATACACAATTCGATATCCTGTTCAATCTAAATAAATTAAAATCTCTATAGCTACTAAATATTGGAAATAAATATACTAAAAGAAAATACCCTTTTCTTCTTACCTGGATATATTGTGCAAATTCAGCTTAACTAGTCTTCTTTAATTTCAAATATGCACTTGATTAAATGGAGAAAAAATCATATGTTTTTTTTTTCTCAACTCAATCCATGTTCTCATTATTGTTCAACATACATATATGATACAATTGACTAGTCATTTAAAATTTTTTCATCAATGAATGAAAAGAGTGAAAAACAGTAGCAGTAGGTCAAAGCAAGAGACTGTAGCTAGGTGTAAGGTATAATTGATTGATTGATAGATAAAAGGGACATATCCTTTGCAGTGAAAAGACAGTAATTCTTCATACCAACCAATTCTTTTTGCTCTATGCAATAAAGAGTAATTCTGGCTTTCTACTACCCCCTCCAAACCGAAACTGCCCCATTTGTGAAAAAACCAGACCAGATTACACATAAAAGCATAGAAAGTGATCATAAATGCAAAACTATTTTAGTGATCCAATTACACTCATGTGCACGAGCACAATATATACTATCCATCATCATCTAAAAGAAAAGAAAAGAAAAAGTGAATACGTACCTAGCTATATTGCAAACTTGCTTCAAGAATTAGTATCAGGAGCAGATCAAGAGCTGGAAAAAATAAAGCAAACAAACAAAAGAACATCAACAAGATGGGCCTACACTCCCACCCTCATCACTTCCAGACCGTTGCTGCTGCTGATGATGATGTTGCTGTTGTTGGGTTTGTTGAAACTGCTGTTGTTGTGCCTGGGTCTCTATCTTTGTGGGCTGAAGAAAAAGCTGTGCTTGAAGCTGCTGCTGCTGTTGTTGATGAGGATCCACTTGTTGTGTTTGAATCTGATATGGAGTGTCAAAACTTCCTAAAGCTAAAGAAGGTGACATTGCAGCTATAGTAATCTGATTAAACCCAGCAGTGTTATTAACTGAATCCTGCACATCATAACCTCTATTGAACCTCACAATCTCTGGCTGCTGCTGCTCATAAGCCCTAAACATTTCTTGCTGTTCTCTTGCTGCTAAAGCAGCAGCCAATTGTTGAGCCTCAAAGATTTGATGCTGCTGCTGTTGTTGCTGCTGGGACTCTCGTATCATCAATGATCCGCCATGGCCATGTACTGTGCCAGCAGGTATACCACCCATAATAGGCATTGCGTTATGTTGAACCAGAGAAGAAGATGGGTTACCCAGATGCTGTTGAGCCATATAAGTTGGGGTTTGAATAGTAGGAAGCATTGCCTGAGGACCAATATATTGTGCAAGCTCTTTCTTGGCATTGTAAAGATCATTTTGCAACTCTTTGAGCCTGTGTTGAAGGATTGAGATCAGACCAACACAACCATAAACCGGATCACGGAGACGAGCTTCTGCTTCATAAGCAAGAGAATTCACAGCATCTTCTCGTTGTGTGGTGTTGAGTTCATTGAGAAGTTTAGCAACATTGCTTGCCCCAAACACCTTGTGAACATTGGCAAATTTTTGAGGCTGATCCGGTGGAAAATATGGTGCAAAAACACATTCTTGGGTGCATTTTCGTCTTAGAAATTTGCAAGCTGCACATGGTGAATTAGGTGTTGACATTTTCTCTGCAAAGAAAAATCAAAACTTTAAGAAAAAGAAAAAGATCAAACCTTGATCATGTAAAGAAAGAATCGTGAGCAAGAAACCAAAGCTGTATATTTTTATTTATATTAAAAAAATGTATAAAATAGATGCACACGAAGGAGACATCGAAAAGAGAAATCACTGAGAAAAATGCATGGATGGAGGATTCAAGGAACCTTCGTTTATTGATTCTAGGAAAAAGAAGATGATATGATGACCATTTTGATTTTTTTTTTTCAAGAACTAATAGTCAAGATAAAAAAAAAACAGAAAACAAAATACAAAAAGATAGCCTAATCAAATCAAATATTCAAAATCAAAAAGTGGTTACAGTAAAACTATACCGGAAATATTAAAAAAAATCAAGCAACAGAAGAAGAAGAAAACTGGGACAAGAAAATAGCTTGAAAACTAATAATAATAATAATAATAATAATAATAATAATAATAAGTGTTTCATTTCAATAAAAACTACTAATGGATTGATCTAAAAAATTACCAGGAAAAGTATAAGAGATGTTGTTGATCTTGAACTGTATTTTGGCTATCTGGGTCTCTTTCTTCTGCTTCTTTTATATCACAATCATGAAATTCAAGAAAACAAAAAGGGTTTTAAATGGATCTTTCAAGATCCATTTATTCTTTCAAAGAAATCATTTTCTTTCTTTCTTCCTTTTGACTTGCCAAAACTAAAAATATACCAAAAATCCCTTGATATTCGGACCAGCTAAAAGAACAAGATCAAGATTGATCTTTCCATATAAAAATATACCAGAAGAGAGACCATATACAGAGGGCATAAATGGCAATCTTGAAAAAAAAGAAAAAGAAATCAAGATTATAGTTAACGTACAAATGTTAACACAAGGCCTTATACAGGTGTAATGTGAAACAAGAACAAAAGAAAAAGAAAAAAAAAGATGGATAATAAGAGAAGCGAGTGAAGAGGAGGTTAGAATCAGGCAAATGGACAAGAGAGGGACCCTAAAGAAGGGCTTTAAAGAGACCTGAGGAGACAAAAAGAAGGAATTAAAAAAAGGGGTGTGGTGGTGGGTATGTAAAGAGATAGGTCCTTGTGTTGTGCTGTGTCTGCTACTTCTGCTGTGTTGCTTTTGCTGTTGATGTTGCTGCCTGCACTGCCCTATTCAATTGCTTGATTTATAGTATATAAATTTTAATGCTTAATCCTTTGGGTGGTTGTGGTGGGCATTTTTCATTTTTTGTTTTTATCTGTGTACTATGCATAATTTTTTTGGCTTGTAGTTGATTTTTCTATGAGAAAAATGTTTGGTTTATATATATATATATAAACTAAACGTGGTATTTTTTTAAATATCATAATTGGTATTTGGTTATTTTTGATGTATCATTGATATTTTAAATTAGTGATAAGGTAAGATTATTTTATTAACATTAAAAAGTATATTTTTAATTCCAATTGAAATCATGTTAACCTTAAGTTACCATGTAAAAAAAAAGTCAACTTACTTTTTTTTGTTAAGCTTTAAATAAGAATTTTTTTTATAGCATATCATAGGTATGCCATATTTTTAGTAGAATTCTTTAATATGTAACATATAAGTTTTTTTTAATAAAATATAAATTAATCAAGGTGTATATCAATTTTTTTGGTTTGGAATTGATAAACTCTAAATAATTCAATTTGATTTGAATAGAATTATAAAGACGATAAATATTTTTAAATAAATAATTTAACGATAACAACTCCTATTCAGTGTATATCACATATTTAACAATTTGTTATAATATTTTTGGCATTTATAAAAAATATTTTTTTAAAGCATTTATAAAAAGTTGTTATAAATAAGAGTTTGTGTTTTTTATTAGGAGTTTTTTAAATTATGATAAAATAAGAGATAAACTTATTTTTAATAGTTGGATCTGGTCAAATTTTAAAATGATCTGCAATCTTTTTTATAAGATGGAATAATATATTTATTTTTAAAAAATACGAAATAATAATTAACAATTTGAATTGTTTTAAAGGTTATCCCACGGTAAAACAACCACAAAAAAGGAAAAAAAAGGCCTTTTACTATTTACTATTTACTATTCTTTTTATTATCAGTACAACTTTCATTATTTTACTTCAACTCATAATAATTAGAAGTTATTAATAATCAAATGATTTTGAATTTATTACTGTTAAATTTATAACACACTCTGTAGTAATCTAAATTAGATAATCCTGAATTCGATCAAAAGGCTTACAATTATACTACCAATTAATAGCAAAAAATAATACAATGAAGTTTCCCCATTTTTTTAGTACATTGAAAAAAAAAATTGTTCTGTTTTTAGCATTTACTACATATACATGAATGTTCTGCTATTATTATCATGTAACGTGTCAGGATGTTAAATGCACCCATTATTTCTACCATTTTCATCTCCTACCTCTCACCCTTCATTTTCTGGTTTGGAATTTTTTGAACTCTCTCCATACTCACATACATATGTATGTATGTATGCCTATATATATATGCTTTGAAATGGATCCTGCCATGTCTCCTAGAGACTGGTAGATAGGTGATTGACATTTCTAATAGACACATTTTTAGTCAAACATAAAGAGAATATTCTAGTGGCAACTCTTTTGTTTTGTTTTGTTTTTTTTTTTTTTTTTTTGGTGGGATCTGATCACTTGTACATAGCAATAATGTTCAGAGGCAAAGAACACTCAATTAACAATTCAGGTTGGGTTTATAAGGTATATATACCAATGAAAATACACATATGGAATATTCTTTAGAAAATTAAGTTTGAGCTTATTGCAGCTCTTTCTTGTGTAAAGAATATTTTGAGTTCGAATCATGATATATATAGTTGCATTAAATTAGATATTAAAAAATTTTTGCTATTGTTACGGTAATATCTAAATTGAACCAAATAAATAAATAACATTTATAAAGTGCTTTTCTTTTGTTTTCATGATTACTCCTAAATTGATATCTGTGAAAGGGTTTTGGATTGGTAACTAAAAGAATTTGGCAATAGAAGTGATTGATAATATTTGCATACAATGAATGGTGATTATATTTTTATTGTTTATATAAATGCAAAAGCATTTTAATTTAGAGTGTGAATCCGACATATAATTATGAACACATCACGTATAATTGTTTTAGCTGTACTATTATGAAAAAATCATAATCTAGCAAACCATGCACCTTTCTTTTCTGACTTTTTCATGCAATTATTATCAATATTCTAAGTAGAAAAAAAAGCCTGCATGCCTTGTTTGTTCTTATTTTCATTTTTTTTTTCACTTTCTTCAAAATAAAACAATTATAAGATCATGAATCTTGGTTTGATCGAGTTATGATATGAAAAAGAGGAAGACAGTTAGCTGTTCTTTTATATCCTCTTTATTTTCATTTCTCAAGAATCTCAAATGAAAAAAAAAAAAGATGACAGCTATATAAAATACATATTTGAATAATTATGTTCTTTATGTTAAACTTATATATTTTTTATGTAATTATCTTTAATGTGTAATAGTTATAAGAATTCTAACTAATTTGAATCGAATTGTACAAAAGAGGTAAATATAATTAATTTTTCTTGATAAATTTATATATTTTTGACATATATTAATGTGTATTAAATGAAAATAAAAAATAATTATTCAATTACTAACAAAATTCAGCTAAATATTAAGTAGCTAAAAAGTTGTGTTCAATTTTTTTTTTTCATCTAATATCCTATATTCAATAACTATCAAAGTTTTGACTAATTTAAAATTCAAATTGAATGTCTAAATGGACTCATAAAAAGAGCAAATTATGAGTACAATTATTAATCATTGCAAAAGTATAATTTTACACTTAAAAGTTTTTTTTTTTTTTTTTTTTAAAAAACCCTATTGACAAATTTTTTACACATTCATACACTTAATAGTACAAGCATTGAAAAGTGTGGCTCACAATTTTTTGTTGTACAATTACCAGTTATTGTTTTTTGACTTTGGGAATGCATATATGTATAGTATAAGTATAGTATACAATATATACACATCAAGAATTTTGAGGTGAGTGCTGCAGAAATCAAATGTGGAAAAAAGAAGGGGATTATTCATGTAATTATGTTCACCTTTTTAATGATTTTTTTAATTTTTTAATTTTTTTTGTGTAGTGTAGACCTTATGCCCATTGACCACATTTGTCAAATATGCTCAACTTTGGTAAAACATTTTTGCTTTATTTTCCACTTTTTTAATGTTAATTTTTTCTACTTGCCCCTAAAAGGCAACATGTTTGATTTAATCCACACTTTATCCAACAAAGTAAAAACGTGTAGAGAAAACAAAAAGATCAATAAGCATGTAAGTTCAAAGCTAGAGCAGCATTCAAGGGACCCATTTAGAATAAGTTTAAATTAAAATTAAAAATAATATTAGCCAATCATGTGAAAACACATTAAATTCATCCACTCAAAAGAATATATAGATTAATATTTTTATACTCAAAATTCTAAATTAATATTGGCCATAAGAATCAAAATTTGAATGATACATTAAGAAACTAATCAGTCCATTTTGTTATATGAATTAATCTATCACCTTATGTTTCATGTAAATTTAAATTAACAATAATTTTCTTTTAAAATTAAAGTAAAATAATTTAATTGACAAATTAAGTGTGTGTTGGTATTGCAGTTGAATTTTTATTTTTATTTTTCATTTTTTATAATTATTTTTTGAACCTAACTTTGAAAAATCATACTATAGTTAAAAATAAGTGAAACAAAACATAGACAGTAAAAATAAAAAAATTAAAATCAAAATTTTAAAAAATAATTTCCCTTCCCATTGCCAAATATGCCCTAAGAAGTGAAAGACCTTATCAATCAAAATCATAAAATCAGTATTAGTCACATAATAGTCAAGTGGTCACTTTTTTTTCAAAGATATTATGAAGTGAAAGATTTAAATTCTCTCATCATGAATTTGTAGAATTTGTATCCTAATTTGTGAAATTTATTTTTTACATTAACTACAAATATCATAAAATTAATAATTTGAAAAGGTAAAATTACACCTGATTTTTACCAAAGTTTTTAAAGATATGGATAGGTGTTAATTTTCATTATTTTTGGTTGTTAATACTTGAATTATTATTAAATTTTCTTATTCTTTTTCTGATTTTATTTCGATAGCATTTCAATTTTACTTTATTTGGTTGTTTTGATTTTTTCTAGTTATTTTTGGTTGTTATGTTTCTATTTCCATCAGATTGATTTGAAATATCTAAAGTATTATTTGTTATTTTATTATGTTGTTTCCAATGTTATTTTTGGTTGTGATGATTGTTTCTGATTGTTATGTTTATGTTTTCATTAGATTGACTTGAAAAAATTTAAAGTGTTATTTATTATTTTATTTGGTTGTTTTGGTTGTTATATTTATTTTTCTATTGTATTAGTTTACAAAAAATATAAAGTATTAATTGTTATTTTAATTGGTTGTTTCAGTTATTTTCATAGTTGTTTTTGGTTATTATTAGTTATTTTCTTGTTGTTTTCGGTTGTTATATTTTTGTTTCCATCAGATTGGTTTGAAAAGTTCTAAAGTGTAATTTGTTATTTTATTTAATTGTTTCAGTTATTTTTTTTTTATTTTTTTAATAGGAAATGGGGCAAAGCCTAAACTCAATACAAAGGAACTAAATTATTTTTTGTTTTTTATTATTATGATATATGAAAACAACAACAATATTTTCAAAATAAATATTGTCAAATATCATATTGTTGAAAAATTTAATAACTGTTATTAATTTTTTTACAGTTTTTAGTTATTTCTAAAATAATCCCTTTGAAAAATAATGGCCCAAGGCAATTATATCAAAAAATTTCTTAGTTATGTTATTCAAGCCCAAAAAAGCCCAAACTATACATACATCCCGTACCTTAAACCCCGAAACCAGAAGACCAACAACTCAAAAACCCTAACCAATTTTAATCTGCCAAAAAATAAGACACCATGGCCAGATGGTGGCGCGGCCTTAAAACGGTGGCAGTTCAATCACCACCGCCACGACCACCACAAATACAGTCACAGACCTCTCTTTACCACACAATCCAAGCCATCCCCAGAGAATGCACAGGTAGCAGAGTTGCGGCACGTGACAGAGCACAAGGAAGAATTCCGGCGGTTGTTTTCTCCCAAACATTGCTTGATAAATACCCTAACGCTCGATCAGCCTCAAGAAAACAGTTATTGACAACTGAGAGAAAACAGATTCAATCAATTCTTAAATCTGTTCAACTACCTTTCTTTTGCTCCACCACCTTCGAGCTCCAGATCAGGGCCGGGTCCGGGTCTTCGGTTCTTCTTGATTCCGGCACCGTTTTACCTGTCAAGGCAAGATTTTAATTGCTATTAGAATTTTCAATTCATTTTTTGATTTGAAATATGGCGTAAAATGTTAATTTGCTCCCCCAAAATTATACACTTTTTCATTTAGGTCCAACTTTGAAGAAGAGCATGGGCCTAATTAGTCATATTTAAATTGGCCTCAGAAAAAATTTTTTTTGGAGCTAATTGTGATTATTGTTAATTGCTATTAAATATTTTTTGATGTATATAAATGGGGGATTGTTATATAGGTACATAGAGATGAGGAGACTGGGAAGATATTGAATTTGGTGTTTGTTTGGGCTGATGATGGAACAGAGTTGAAAGTTGACGTGCCTGTTGTTTTTAAAGGAGAAGCGGATTGTCCTGGTCTCAAAAAAGGTTCCCTTTTAGTCCTTTTTTTTTCTTTCATTTTGCTTTTCTTTAACTTCATGTTAAGGTGTTGTTGGGTTTTTTGGGATTATGTAATGCAGTGAATGTTGTGATGTAGATATCAATTATACTTATGTTGAAGACGTTGCCTTTGTGGTGGTTTAGGATTTCAAAGATTAGGAATTTAGGATTGGAAATTTAAAAGAACGGAAGTAGTTTTGTTGATTGATTTGGAGTGTTTTGCAAATGTAGGACAATGTGATGACAATTTGATACTGTTTTATGGTACCCCACTTTAATTTTCTGGCAGCAACCCAGTTAGGGGTTCTTGATGGTGTTTTGATAGGTATGGAAATGCGTAAGAAAATGTAAATGAGTTTGTGGGGGCGGGGGTGGGTGGGGGTTGGGAAGTGGTGTGTGTGTTGGGGTTGGACTGGTACATTGATGAATTGGATTGTGGTTTGCATTTTGAGGGTCAGTGACAGGTTTGGCATTTGTCCATGGTAAGTGAAGAACAATGACATGAGAAGTAAGAGGCTGTCATTAAGTGAAGAAAAGGAAGCTGCATTTAATTAAAGAAAGGAAGTAAAGGGAAAACAAGTCAAATAATAGCACTTCAATATGTACAGTCCTGATTTTTAACTATTGGAGTTGAAGTTTGAATCCATGATAATATTTTTGGAGTTTTTCAATGTTACATTAGCATTAATACCGTGATTATTGATGTAGAAACTAACTAATTAGGACCTTTGATATAAGATCTAGCTGGCCAACATCATTGCAGCAATTGTTTTCCCTTTTCAAGATCAGCACATATACTTCTTGAGGATACCTCAGTAGTCGGATGCCATCTACTCCACATTTTCATTTATGACCAAGGTTTGAAGCCATGACATGACATCAAATGATTGTTGGTGACCCCTACATAATTAGTCAGGGTAGTAATGCCTCAAAAGTTGCTAGTATTTTTCTATTCAATATAGCAATTTTGATGGCTTTTCATGCATGCAACTGTGTCGTGGATATCCGGTATATCACCCCATGAATGCTAAAAAAGAAAAAAAATGAGAAAGGAAAATAGGTTTGTTTGGAAATGCATTTTGGAAGCATTATCCAATGATATAATACAAATGTTCAAACAGTTGGTGTTGAGACATGGTAGAAACAGATGGGAGATGGGGGATGGGGAAGGGGTTGGTGTGAAATGCTAGATATCCTGTTCAATTTTATTGTTATCTGTTTTTCAGACTATATCCATGTCTATAAGGGTAACCTTCTTGCAAGTGCTTGATTTCCAAATCATTACAGTAGTACAGACTTCTAATTTTTTCTCACTAATTGTTCAATGCATGCTTTAATTCGTCAAATACATTTCTTACTCTATGTTATTCCAAAACAGGAGGCAAATTGAACAGGATAAGAAATACTCTGAAATTTCTATGCCCAGCTGAACACATTCTGCCAAAAATTGAGGTGGACATAAGTAGTCTAGATATTGGAGATAAAGTGTCCATGAGTGACGTTGAGGTTCATCCTTCATTGAAGCTTTTGAGTAAGAATGAGAACATGCCTATATGTAAGATTGTAGCCACTGATTTGGAAAGCCCAGAACCAGAACCAGCACAAGCATAGCCCCTCGAATTCATGTCGACAAACTTCACAGGTTCAATCAGTTGACAATGGAAAGCATTGAAAGAATAAATCTTTTAGTTTTGCTGCATTCTGTCCTGAGGTGTTGGATTGGGATTTGCCAATTTGGATGAACTTTAAGTTAAAGAGCATAATCTGACATGCTTGAATTCATTAGCATTTTGTGGCTGACTTATAATCTAACTTTATCGGGCAGTTGTGAGGAAAGAAAGTTGGTTACTGTGAAATTATCCATGTAGCAAATGACACATGCAAAGATGAGATGGTTGTTCACCTTTTTATGTTGATTCCTTGGAACTTAGAATGCATTTGGAAGTATATGAAAATTCTTTTTGTTGCTGTTTCTTTGATCGTCCAGCTTTTGTTTCTTGTTAGTTTTGAACATTTTTGCTTGCCTGACCAGTGTCTTCTTAAGAAAAATGACTAGCTGAAACTTAGTATTGGTAGAATATAGTTCACATGCATGCACTCAGGAATGTAAGCGTTGCTTAGTGGCTGCGATGGGCGTGTTCAGCCAGGTCGGGTGGCGAACGGGCTAAACCGCACAGGTTCGAAAATAGTAAAATAGCCACTAAACCGGATGAAATTTAAGCGAAATTATTTTGGTTCGGGTTCGAAAATGATCGGGTTAAGTAATATTTTTATTGTGGGTTGGACTTTTATGTACTGGGCCATAAAGTATTAATAATATGGCATATAAATATAAGGGCAAAGCTCATTTACAGGCTAGGCTGATCCCATTTACATATTTAAAGGGTCGAAGCCCTTATAAAAAATTCAAATCCAAGTCTAAAAAATATAATTACTCAGGGCTGAGCTCATTTGCAAAATGTACACACTATTATCTAATTAATAGCTTATACATTTTCAAAAAAATATAGTTAATAGCCTATACAAAATATACAAAAAAATCAATAGTAGCAACTAGGCTTCAAAAATCATACACCAATGTGTCGGGGGTAGCATTTTGTAATCATAGGGGTATTTTAGAGATTTCATGTTTATTTTATTTTAAGTAATTTTAGGGGTGTGATGGGTGGAACATTATGATGTCTCCTTCTACTAAAGCTCATTGTGCTCCTTATGCTCTTTTGGGGAGAGTGACTAGTCATCAAAGGCCTAGGGCCGAAGATCTAGACATGTTGGGTGTGTGCACTTCTCTTGGGTAGGTTCCCCCTGCCTACATGTTGGGGAACACAGTGTTTGAATCGATGTATTACTTTCTATAATAAATAACAGAAGTAGCCCCATTATCTTCTTATCGTGTGCCTTGTCGATTGTGCTTGTGCTTGTTGCCTTGTTCTTGCCCATTGGGCTATTATGCTGGCTTTGCAGATCTTGATTCAGATACTAATCTATTTCTCCTTGTATCTTACAGAATTACTAATCTGTCCCTGAGGCTGGCTTATTAGAAGGTGTTTTAGATAAGCGTCACACGATCCCTTTTGTGAAGCTTTTGCGGGCACGTGACATTTGGTATAACAACTTTCTCTGCTCTTCAACAATGGTCGCGGTTGCCAAAGAAAATAATACTAAAAATGCGCGCATTGAGGCATTAGAGAAAAGACTTGAGGCACTAGAGGTTGCGGTAACCCAAGTGCACCCACTTGAGAATGTGCTGAATAAATTCGAACTGCTTAATGCTGTGGTAGCAAAAGCGGATGTTATTGAGAATATTGTAAAGAAAGTAGAGACTCTCGAGCCAGTGTTAGCTAAATTATTTTCTCTCGAGGGGCGGCCAATACAGTTTAAGGTGCCCTCTTGTGCAAACCCTTCGGGGAGCAGTAATATTGATGTGTTGAAAGACCGGCGAGAGAGCCCGGTGACTGGGGTGGAGAGCCTGGTGACTCGGGTGGAGACCCTTGAGAAATCAGCCAATGATATTCTTGAAAATCAAAAGAGTCTTGGTGAAGGTCTCAATGCTTTGAGTGAGGATGCCAAGGAAGCTTTCCAATCCTTGCGTCAAGAGTTACAAACAGTGTATGGGAAGGTTGAAGAGTTGACTAATACGGGTGGCTTGAGAGCTATGCCCATGGGAAGAACTAAGATTCCTGAACCAACCTCATTCAAAGGGGCTCGAGATTCGAACATCGTTGATAATTTCTTATTCGACATGGAGCTTTATTTTGAAGTATGAAAATAGATTATGATGAACAACGATTAAGGCTTGCTCTCATGTATCTTGCTGACGATGCCAAACTTTGGTGGCGAACCAAGGTGGAGGAAATAAGGGCAAGTAGGTTTCTTGTGGATGGTTGGGACAATTTTAAACATGAACTAAGAGCTCAATTCTACCCTGAAAATGTAGGATTTAACACTCGTGCTCAGTTAAATGAATTGAAACATATCGTTTCTATTCGAGACTATGTCAGATAATTTTTGGCATTGATTCTCAATATACCAGATATGGCTGAGGCAGATAAAGTGCATCGTTTCATGACTGGTTTGAAACCTTGGGCTAAGAAATTTTCAAGGAAATTCACAACGACTTGGGAGTTCGGAGTGCAGAAATTGGAATTTTGGTGGGATGGAAAAGAGATTTAATAATACGGGAGGGGGAGATAGAAATTACTCTAAATTTCGTGATAGAAATCTTGGGCAGTAGCAAATAAAGCCCTTAAGTTTTGAAATGCCTGTAGAGAGAGGCGCCCCAAGTATTAAGTGCTTTTTGTGCAGCGGACCTCACCAAGTGTCAGAATGCCCTCAGCGAGTAGCTTTGAATGCCATCAAGGCCTTACAACAGGAATAAATGAAAGAATGTCCCTAGGAGAAAGACGAGGAGGAATCGGCCATGATGGGAGCTCTTAGATTCTTGAATGCCTTGGAAAGACAAATGGAACAACCAAAGGCAAAAAGAACCAGGGGCTTAATGTATGTTGACTTCACTATACTGGGGAAAGTTATTCGAACTCTCGTAGATACGAGAGTTACAGACAACTTTATGATAGATAAAGTGGCCACTCGATTAGGGCTCAAAGTGGAGAAGGATGTGGGGAAAATGAAAGCCGTGAACTCGCAATCTAGATAAACGGTTGGTATAGCTCGAGATATACCATGTAAACTGGGATCATGGGGTGGGAACGTGTTATTCACAATAACTCCAATGGCTGACTTTGATGTTGTTCGAGGGCTGAATTTCTTAGATCAAACTAGAGCTTTCCCCATTCCCTCAACCAATTGCCTGTTGATGATGGGAGAAAGCCCTTGTGTAATCCCTGTTACGGTGAGCGCGATTTGTGAAAAGAAGATGTTATCAGCCATACAGTTTAAGAAGGGGATAAGGAAAGGCGAGAAAACATACGTAGCAATTCTGTTTGAGATAGAGCCAACTGGATAAGGAGACTCTAGAGCAACTAAAGGCAGTATTAGTTGAATATGGTGATGTGATGCCCAACAAGCTGCCTTAAACTCTACATCCGAGAAGGGGAATTGATCATGAAATAGAATTGCTCCTAGAAACAAGGCCTCCTGCAAGAGCCCCTTATATAATGGCTCCTTCAGAACTAGCTGAGCTTAGGAAGCAGCTAGATAAATTACTCGAAGCAGGCTTCATCCGTCCCTCCAAGGAACCCTTTGGTGCTCCGGTACTTTTCCAAAAGAAACAGGATGGGAGTTTGCGATTGTGCGTTGATTATCGAGCTTTGAATAAAATCACTATGAGGAACAAATATCTTATCCCACTTGTAGCCAATCTCTTTAATCAATTGGGACAGGCAAAGTACTTTAGCAAGTTGGATATGAGATCCGGGTATCATCAAGTTCGTATTGCAGAAGGGGATGAACCGAAAACTGCATGTGTAACTCGGTATGGTGCATTTGAATTTCTTGCTATGCCTTTTGGACTAACCCATGCTCCTGCTACTTTTTGTACTCTTATGAACCAGGTGTTTCATGATTACTTTGATAAGTTTGTGGTGGTATACCTGGATGACATTGTGGTTTACAACACCACCTTAGTAGAACATGAAGAGCATCTCCGCCTAGTTTTTGAAAAATTGAGGCAGAACCAGTTGTATGTAAAGCAGGAGAAATGTGTCTTTGAGCAAACCGGCATAAAATTCTTGGGGCACATCGTGGAACAGGGCCGTGTCTGCATGGATCCTGGGAAAGTAAAAGCAATCCAGGAATGGAAAACACCCACGAGCCTCATAGAACTCTGTTCCTTTTTAGGACTTGCCAACTACTACTAGCGGTTCATAAAAGGGTACTCGGAGAAGGTACTTCCATTAACAGAGTTGCTAAAGAAGACCACTAGTTGGGATTGGACTAGCAGTTGTCAAGGAGCATTTGAGGAGGTGAAGAAGTTGCTTCTTGAAGACCCAGTACTTGCTATGTCAGATATGCTGAAACCTTTTGAAGTGCAAACAGATGCTTCAGACTTTGCTCTTAGTAGGGTACTAATGCAAGATAACCATCCTATAGCCTTTGAAAGTAGAAAATTAAGCGAAATAGAACGTCAATACAAGGCTCATGAGAAAGAGCTACTAGTAGTCCTTCATTGCTTGCAATCATGAAGACATTATCTGCTGGGGTCAAAGTGTGTGGTGAGAATAGATAACACTGCAGTCAGCCACTTCCTAATCCAACCAAAATTGAACCCAAGGCAAGCTTGTTGGCAGGAACATCTGGCTGAGTTTAATTTCCATCTAGAATATACGCTTGGGAAGAATAATAATGTGGCAGATGCATTAAGTCGAAAGTCAGAATTAGTTATGGTGAAACAATTAGCTCATCTTTACATAAGTCGAGTTGCAACCTCCATTCGGGACCAGATTAAGCAGAATTTAGGCAAAGATCCATAAGTTATTGCTTTAATCAACTTGGCCAAATAAGGGAAGACCAGATAGTTTATGTGGGAAAATGACCTATTGGTGGCAAACAGGTTTCAGTTGTATGTACCAAAAATTGGGAATCTAAGGAAGTTGTTACTCCAAGAGTGTCATGATATATTATGGGTAGGTCATCCTGGATGGCAGCGAACATTGGCTCTTTTAACATAGAATTACTACTAGTCCAAAATGAAAGACGATGTGAGAATGTACACAAAGACCTGCCTAACTTGTCAACAGGATAAAGCTGATAGACAAAAGACTGCGGGATTGTTGGAACCTTTGCCAGTGCCCAACCGGCTTTGGGAGAGTGTGTCATTGGATTTCATTACTGGCTTACCACAAGTGGGGGAGTATGATTCCATTCTGGTTGTGGCTGACCGATTTTCTAAATATGCCACCTTCATACCAATGCCAAAATTTAACTCTTCAGAAGACACAGCTAGGGCCTTCTTCAAATATGTGGTGAAGTATTGGGGAGTGCCTAAGAGCATAATTAGTGACCGAGATGGGCAATTTTTGGGAACTTTCTAGGCAGAGCTCTTTCGTCTCCTAGGCTCATGCCTTGACATGTCAACTAGCTACCACCCCTAGACAGATGGCCAAATGGAGAGATTCAACAGTCTTTTGGAGGAATATCTAAGATACTTTATTAGCTCAAGTCAAAAGAACTGGGCATCATTGTTGGATGTTGCGCAATTTTATTTTAATTCATAGAAAAGCTCTAGTACTAACAAAAGTCCTTTTGAGATTGTTACGGGATAGTAGCCGTCACTACCACACTCTTTGGAGGGGCCATATAAAAGGAGAAACCCAAAGGCTTACAATTTTTTCAAGGAATGGCGGCAAAATGAAGAGATAGCTTAAGCACACTTGGCAAGAGCAACACAAAGAATGAAGTACTGGGCGGACCAAAAGCACAGGCCACAGGAGTTCTAGGTTGGAGACAGGGTGCTGATAAAGCTACTTCCCGAGTAAGTTCGTCTACACAATAAAGACAGAAGATTGCTGAGGAGATTTGAAAGCCCTTTCCCTATCATTGCCAAAGTAGGGTCAGCTGCCTACAAAGTTGAACTACCTGAAGGTCTCAACATACATCCAGTTTTCCATGTGATACGAAACCTCCAAGAATAAGTGTGAGAACCCCTTTATATATACGGACCCCCAACACATTAACTTGAAAACCCCAATACTCAATTCAGCAACAACCCCTAAGAAAAGGCTAGAAATCAGATTACTTAGATGATCAAAGAATTAGAACAAAGAAAACTTGTTTCTGAATTCCAATTTCAAAACACTCCATAAGAAGGCGATCAATGTACTTTAATGTTCCTTAAAAGCATGTATTCTACGCAAGAACACAAAGATAAAAGCAAACAACCTTTAGGTTTCTTAAAACTTCAATTCTGAATTATCATTATAATCTCCTCAGTTACATAAAATAAAGCCTTTATATAGACTTAAAGAAACCCTAAATAAAACCTAATTAATATCCTAACTAAACATGAAAACAAAATCGTTCTTTAATAAGAAAATATAATTCTACCTAAATAAGAAAATATAATCCTAGTTAAATTCAGATTTACAGATGCAACACATTGTAGCGAACTTTTCTCCATGATGAAAGCATAATTGATGCAAGACCAAAACATGAAAGTTATACCCCATGATGTAATCTTTCAGATGAATCTTGAAACGCTCCATTTAGATCTATATTGAGAGCCATTTACTGCCGTATGTGTAGTGTGCCCAGTTCTGTACGCGACCTGATAATCTTTCATAATTTTAGTCCATGAATAAGACCGAATAAGACCCAACTGTCTTCACCAAAAGTATAGATATTTCTCTTATCTTTCCATCCCATCTTGAATCAACTTAATCTGATTTATGTAGAGAAACTTATAACCAAAATACTAAAATAGGCTACCAAAAGATGAATTAAAAATTAAATCTAGGATCACATGAGGATCTTATCATTCCTTCCCTCTTGAAGATGATTCGTCCTCGAATCATAACCATATTCGAAAGTGGATATTATAAATGTCCTCCAGGATCAAACATAAATAGTTTGCTTGAAAACTTCTTCTTTGAAGTACGGATCCACACAAACAGCTTTGATGTAACTTGAACTTGATTGCACACTTGGAACATAAAACTTCCATTCATGAACTTGTATGCTTTGAATTCTGATTGCTTCCTTTTAAACTTGAAACATGAATATCTCAAGTTTTTCTTGCTATGAGCAAAGACTCCATAGATTCTCTTGTAGGAATAAGGTACTTCAACAACATCATCAAATGGATCTTTATATGGTTCAAAGCTCTGCAAAATATTATTCAAAACACTAGAAAAAGAAAGATTAAAGTTGTTAGTATAATCATAATGAATCAATAACTCATTATTCTTTTTTATGCTCTCAATCTCTAGCTTTTTCTCTTCATTCATGACTTGCTTAATTTCACTCACCAAGTGTTTCTCATTCTCCTCACTTTTCTCACTCAATTCATTTTTCACACTTAGATCGCTTTCTTCTTTTCTCTCAACTTCATCAGTTTCCCTCCCCAAAGTATTTCCAAATGAAGATGGAAACTCTTCACTTTGTTGAGTAATGCATGATTCTTCAAAAGTTGCCTTCGGTGGTGAGGTTTCAACTTGGCACTCCTCCTCTTTACTCTTCACTTC